>CAIGRQ010008578.1:0-23130 GCA_903798375.1 Fraxinus sp. D2006-0159
TGAGCGTTTTTACAACGACTGGATCTTCTCGTTCCGTCTCTGGCTCCTTCAAAACATACTCCTCTTTTAGCTTAATTAAAACTTTTGACTTGACATAAATCATCATAAATACACTTTTGACCTAACATAAATGATCATAAATAGCTTGTAACCTTTCTGTGATGCTCTCAATCCAGTTTGATTCTGTAATATTTCTATGACAAAGCAAGATGGCTGAAGAATTCCCAATCATGGTCCCTTGTATATAAGTCATTGTACATTGGAAGAGAAAGGAAAAAAGAAAGATGGATTTCCTGGTTAAATTGGTAGTATATCACCTTTGCTTGTTCTTCATCTTGTCTGAAGCAAAAACGACTGTTAGAATTCAAAAATACACAGAAATATTACAGCACGCTGTTTTTCCGGATATGATGATTTTGGTATCCATGTGATTTCACATAGCGAAAGATTCTTTTTCGATTTGACCCAAACATTTTTGGTACTACGAAGTTTTATTGTACTTTTAAGACCGATCATGGTGGTGGAAACTATGCCGTTTATGATCGCGAATTGGAGAAGATATGTTACACATACTGTCTCTGGATTTTATGGCGTGAGGGGCCGTGTTTAAGGAATATAGACGGACCAATACCATACAATTGTCAACAGTGGAAGGACCCTCCTCGGCCCGAAGCGTTACCTTAACCATCCCAAAGGCTTCTGAAGCTGGAGTATATTAAGAAATGAGTCAAACGTTGTGTATTTATTGAAAAGCTTCAGCTTTGGGTAATAATAACTTAATATACTCCTTATATTAGTTTGATCTGTAATCGATGAAAAAAACACAAAACGATTAAGGTTTACAAAACAATCCATTTCTCGCGCTCTCCTTTATTATTATTTTTCCTCAGTTTACAGATTTCATTATTTCAATGATTTTTCTCATCCCTCTTTTTTTTTTCTTTGCTTCCTCCTCTGACAAGAATCCGATTTCCAAATTCCGTAAATGAATAAAAGTTATCTAACATTTCATTCGTGTAAAACTGTAAACATTTTACCTTGTACTATGCTTGTTGACAGGATTAAAGAGCTGATATTTATACTCTCCATTTGAATCAACAATCAAAATCGCAGAACACGACATATACTAACGTTATAAATGTTTGTCCAAATTTCTACATTGTCGATACCAATGGTGGTCCTAAGGACATCTCCAATCAGAAGCCAAATTTGGTGTGTAAAACCCTCTCCAAGGGTCAAACGTAAAGTGTTATGAATAGTGTTATACCAAGGACATTCCAATCAGGGTGCACCAAATTTAAACTCTCCCCAATTAGGGGTCAAATTCTGGATTATAAGAATCGCATTTCTGGAATTATATTATTTGGGCATGTTTAGTAGATAGTATTAGATAACATTATGGATAGTGCAATTAACAATGTTTTATGGGAAAATTGCGTCACGGTACCAAACATTTCATTTTATTGCAAACTTTGCCGAGAATTTTCATTTGGAATAAGATGGCGTTAATGTAGCATTAAATGATATATTTAATGCCACATTAACGCTCATTTAATGTCACACTAACGCTACCTAAACTGAGATTGTAATCTCAGTGGGACTAAATAGTATTACTCTTTCATTTGTATCACCCACAGTACACCACCTTTCAAAACTTCGCATCCGAAATTCAAATGGATGGAAACTGTCAGTTCATCTGCTAGTCAACATTTTGACCAAATTTTGACTAAATTTTAAAGGGTAAAAAGGTAACTTTAGATTTTTATATTAAAGAATTAGAATAATTAAATTAAAGAACAAAAATAAAAATAAAAGAATTTGAAATTTTTTCTTTCTTTTTCCCTACCACCCCACCTCATAGAAGCCAAATCAACGTCCACCCACCCACCCAATCTCGCCGACCATGGCCATTCATCACCCTTAAATCAGTCGACGAACGTCATCCATCATACCTAAACCACCGCAACCGCAACCGCCACCAAAGTCACCGCAAACAATTCATATCGTTGCCTACCCACCCACACCCAAACCCAAACCCACAACCACCACCACCACCGCACAATTCCACCATTTTCAAGAATTTGAACAATAAATCATCAAATCATAACCGCCTACCATAGCCTCAAATGTCGTGTAAAAGTCGTGGTGGCTCCAGTCAAATATGAGTGTGGATTCCACAACTCCACGCTTTTTGAATAGATAGAATAATATCACGGATTTTTTTCTTTCAACGCTGAATTGAGTGAATAACAAAGGAATCAATGGGGAAATTATTGTCAGCATTTCGAAGGAGACTGGAACATATAAAAATACTCTTTTCTCAGTCACAAACAATGGATATCAACAATTTTTAATGTCTTAGGAATACACAGCCCCCATTGGCATGAAAGGCACAAGGATGATTACTTTCACTTGTCTAACACCGCAATGTGATATTTCCAAGATCCCGAGTTGGAGATCACTTTGAGATCTACTTTGCAAGAGAACCTTAATTACATAAAATTGCAATGAAGCAATCCAAAAGCAAGAAAAAATATGATGAAAAATTTGTACAACAAAAGTGATGTTACTTCCATTTCTCAGTCTACAAATATTAAGAAGTCATATCCTACCTACGATATGTAAGATACATAACAACTGGATATGAACTGAAAGTAATTAGTGTCATGTGAACGAAAAAATGCATTCCGTTATGTTTTAGTATGTCATCATTGCATATGAGGACATCGAGACCATATCTTGATCTTTATTCATTTCTCTTCAAATTCAACATCAATGATATCCGGTTTACTCTTTTTCGAAGAGGAACTGGTACCTCGGCTGCCTTCAGAAAAGAAGTCACCCTGTGGCTGCCATACAATGTTTCCACAACTTGCACAGCGAACTGTTTGGCTCTTATATCCAACAAACTGCCTCCTACATGCTGGACACTCTCCCTGCTCCGATAAATTAATACACAATCATACGTGCTCATACTAATTGCTATTGGATCATTTCCAAGGTTGGGGATCTAAGTAAACATCAGCTCGAAAAAAAAGAGAGGATGGACGGCAAAGCTAAATGCAAGAAAAGAACCGAGTTATAATTACGGAAACTTTTGCTGTGGTGATACAGTAAAAAAAATATCCACCAGGGTCTACAGAAATAGGGCATCCCACACATTTATTTTATATTTTGTCATTGTAATTAACTCCACAAATAGGTGTTCACAATCTGGAATGCAGCTCTATGCATGGAAATTCCAGAAAAATATAAATCTTATTACCATTTGCAGGTCATAAAAACTGAGCTTCACTCAGACATTAAATTATACGAGCCATCCAAGGCTAAAATGTTTTCACTGGTCGTTTAAGTACCAATTTATTCATATTTTAAGATCAATATATTTGGAATTTAATTTGTGTTTAGTATCAAAACAAATGTGACAGTATATATTAAATAGTATATATGGTCGAACATTTGTGAGGACTTCTTGCTTGATTAAGACGTGCCAGACAAGTCACAAACTGAAAACTGAATAATAGGCAAGTCAAAAGAAGATGAGAATGTCAAACAATGTTACCTTAACGATAAGATTGTTGGCCAAAGCCCCAATTAGAAGAGGACCGGCAAATGGCAGTACCCATGTGGCGAATATCAGGACCCGGAATAGCCATCCTGACAGAGCAAACCATACGAAGAAGATTGTCTGCACAAAGTTATATTCAGATTTAGAATGTAGAGAACCAAGACTGAAAGATCTGCAATCCAGTAGTCATAACACCCCCGAAAGGACATGCCCGATGATCCTAGCTAATGAATTTATAGTCCATACACCCAAAAAAACCCAATTTCGATTTACTTCCATCCAACAACCAGTGAATGCTTTCAGTTGATGTTTAATGCAAAATCTCCTTTTCAGATACAGAAAACTTAGAATATAATTACTGTCCGGTCTGTCTGATACTAACTAATTAGAAAGTAATATCAGTGCTTCATGCAAATCAGAAGTAATACCAGTGTTGCATAGTTAACAATGTATTGTATAGACTTTAGAGAATGAGGTCCTCTTACACTCAGAAAGTTGTCATTTTCAAACAAACAATATGGTGGTCGTTTCAAGACTATAATTTTCTTTATAATTTAGAAAGATCACATTACATTTTAGCTTCCAAATTTTCAAATTTCATCAAGATATATAGTAAGTATAAATCTACAAAACTAGACGGTAACCAAAAACACATAAAACCATATTTCTAACAGTGCCTAACAAAAATTTGAATTATACTTACAGCAAAACTCCTTCCTAACGGTGTATCAAGAAAATTACTGAACTGCCTCCTGTACTGCAAAGACAACAAGTAACGGAACTATATTACCAACCAAAATTCAAAATTCAAAATGAACATCAATCTCGTGCAAGAAAATCTAGTTACACCAAAAATTTACTCAATTAAGCCATTGACAGACCCTCGGCCAATTTCTACTGAGATCGAGAGAAAAAGTCCGCCAGCGCTGCGTTATTCCGAACTCGCGGTCGAGTTCGAGGGCACGGTCTGCCGCAGAATTTTTCACCTCCAAGAACCTCTCCGAAACAGCATATCTCCTGTTAATACGCTCAGCTGTCTTCTTGCAATCGTAGACGAGCTGCTCGAACCCATCATTAGCCCTCCTCCACACGTCCCTCCAGGCCTCGCCGGAGGTCACGCGCTTGGCGAACCCATCAAGGTCGCTGCGCCTGAAGGCCCGAACACTCTCCGCGTGGCGAATAGGAACGAAATTTGGTTTTAGGATTTTGAGATAGTAATTGAAGCGCGGAGTTTTTGCGGGTATTAAAGGGTGCCATGGCAGGCTCGACACCATTACCACGAACGGGGGAGTCCCGATTGCAAAAGCCAATAGAAAGATGAAGAATTATGTGGAAAGATAGAGAAGGTGATATGAAGAAATTTTAATTTAGCCCCTACTTGAGTTGAAGTTTAGCAAAGTACCCCCCAAATTAATCTTTTTAACAAATTATAGCATTTTATATCCATTTTTTTAAAAATATATTTTTCTATTTCTTATTTTTAATCTTACATTATTCAATAAAATAATATTATACGTAAATTTTAAAAAAAATTCTTATTTTTAACCTCATATTTCTCAACAATATATTATTCAAAAATACATTTTAGGCAAAAAAATAAAAAAAATGGAGGTTCAAACAATGAGATATACCAACTTTCATTAACTTTTAGTTACAATATAAAATCCCTCAAACAATCTATTGAACTTTCACCGGCCCTGTTTGGCCCCAATCACTCTTGTGGCAACTGCCAACCCTCCCACTGCCACTATCGTTGGATTCTTTTCGAGTCATTGAGTGTGTCTATTCTACTGATTTGGTAAGGTAACAAAGAAATTGGCATTCACTTGACAAGGTTGAAATTGATTTTGTCTATGGAAAACAAAATCTTCTAGAATGCCTAAGTTGTACCTACAAAACACAAATACGACCAAACGTGAGTTTTTGAAGAGTTTTGATTTAAATTCTTTATAATTTTAAATTTATATATTATATCTCAACTTTTATATTTACTAAAATATGATGTCCACGTGGTATGTCAAACACTTGTCCAAGAGATGTGAGTGCCCATAAATGCTAAAAGCCTAAAAGTGTGTGTGTGTGAAGAGATAGAGCACGATATGTGAACTATCAGAAGTATGTCATAGAGTGTTTAATGAGCGTTTGTACCCAACGTGATGCGATTTATGTTGGAATGAACTTTTCATCGTAATAGATTGTTTGTGCATCTTATTGTGGCATTGTTTATGAGGGGTTGGACAAACTAGTGCTTGTTAAATTTTTGGGGCATCGATTTTGGATAGTTTAAAAATCACCCAAAAACAGTGGTATAATTTTTACTGGTTCCCTCAACCCACTAAATCGACGATTTTTGGCATTTTCTAAATTTATCATTTATAAAATAATTATTTCCAACAAATATATTTTGTTTAATACTAACTTATAAATAAAGATATATTGACTAAAATAATTATTTATAAACAAAAATATTATATCATAATTAAAAATTTTCTTATAAGTAATCTTACTAATAAGACAAAAAATCACTTATAAAATATAAAAATTTACTTATAAGTAAAAAAATTGCTTATGTGTAAAAATTATTTAAAAGTACAAAATTAACTTATAATTATAGAGTTTGTGTATAACTAAGAAATACTAATAAGTTAAAAAATTCACACAAGAAACCATATATTCAAAATTTTACTAAATGACATATATATAACTTTACTTTTTCTTTAAAAAAAAATTTTTAAAATCGATGAATAATAAACTCTCAAGCAAGGTTCGAATTGTTTTAAAAACACTTATAATCGGTTGCTCAAAAATGCTCAAAATCGATATTTAAAAGAATGCTTGTAACTGATACGTTGAAACTCCCAAAGAAACTCTAAGAGACTAATTATTTAGTGCATTTAACTTGGAGAGGTTTCTCAATTTTGTGTTCCAAATTCTTGCGCCCACCTGGAAATATACTTTATAATCTCAATATTAAATTGAATATTCTACTAAAATGAGTTTTTAAGAAAAATAAATAAATAAATTTTGAAATAGTGATTATTTGGGAAATGTTAAAAAAAAAAAAAATTAATTTAAATGAAAAATATTTTATTTCATGATTGTGTGATTAAGCCCTTGTTTGAAACCCATTTTGGGTTAAAAAGAATTTTTAGAATAGTGATTGATGTAAGAATGTGTGGTGGAAAAATGATGAAAAGTTTTTGATTTGTGTGTAATATTATTTTATTAGGAGAATATGTGGTTGAAATGAAAAATGAGAATGAGAAAGAGAAAGAGAAATAGAAATGAATGGGTGTCAAACAGGGGCAAACTGCATCTGAGAAAAGAAGAATTGAGTTTCGAAAGCCCACAAACGCACACGTGGTCACACCCAAGGCCGTGGGTGGTAGTGTTANTGAATGGGTGTCAAACAGGGGCAAACTGCATCTGAGAAAAGAAGAATTGAGTTTCGAAAGCCCACAAACGCACACGTGGTCACACCCAAGGCCGTGGGTGGTAGTGTTACACACCCAAGGTGGTGGGTGGTACAAATCCAAGAAGTCACACCTTCCACGTAAACAAAAATAAGCTAAAAATCAATTATTATAATACGCTTGTATCACCGTCTTCTGGATTCTCTCCTACTCCACCTGTTTTCACATTTTCCCATATAATATCCAATTTATTGTCCCCAAAACATTCAATTCAGTTCAATTACAATAACATTGTTGGGTTCAATTGTGAATTCAAATAAAATTAGGCTGAATTCGGACTTATTATCGGTTCAGCGATGGGGGACGCGCCGGAGAACCAAGACGTCGGCGGCGAAGTTTCCAGACTCGTGGAGCAAGCTAAGGATTTGCAGGACTCTGCGGCGGCGCTAATTAACCGCACATCTCGTGAAGAAGAGGCGCTCCGCCACCGCGTCGCCTCACTCGATTCCCGCATCAGCTCCCTCCGCTCTTCCGTCCGGAATACTGAGCACGCCGACAGAGTATGGATTTTGCATGTATTGTTGTTCATGCATATGTATGGTTTCTAGTTATTGCTTATGTTCTCCATTTTTGCTTTTATTCTTTTGAAGTTGGAAGAGGAGTTAATTAAAGCAAAATATATATTGAGTGAAGGAGATGCAGCAGCATTTCTTCCCATTAAATCTCATGGTGAGGTTATTCTATACTTTTAAATCAGTTTATAAATTTTCTTGTCGTTTATGTACATCGTATTTAGTTTTTAAGCAGAACTAAAGAAATTTTATTTGTATCTGTTGTTATGTGAATGCAGGGAGGTTTCTCAGGATGTTTTTGGGTCCCATTAATGTTCGGGCTAACAGGAAGGATGTGCAGTTGAAAGTGAAAGAGGAATACAATCACTTCAGAGTACATTAATTTTCCTTTTTAAGTTGTGGCTCTCTTGATAGAAGCTTAGACAGCCAAAAGACATAATCAACTTATTAACTCGTCAGTCTATTAATTGTAACCATAATGCATGTAGCATCTCCAGGAAGTCTAGGTATAGAAAGTCACGAAGCATTTCAATTTTGTTATCATACAAAGAACAGTACTATTGGGGAAATATATGGACGCAGTACTAGCTTTTGATTGTTGTAATTTATTGGCTCATGTCCTTACAGAAAGATGCACTTAGGCTAGTGATGATTTCTAGTACAGGAAGCTCATTACATTAGTGGTTGTCTGATTAGCTTTTGGCCGTTGATTGTTGAAATAATGAAGTTAGATGCATCTAGTCATGGATTCATTTGTAGATCTAATGCTTTTGTCGATCATTTTACAAAAAAAAATAAAAAATCATGTATTTGTAGAAATGTTATTTTCCTGGTTATTGACGTTGTCTATGATCTCATGACAGGATAGAACAGCATATTTATTCCTCTTTTTTCCGTCACTGCTTTTGATGTTAAGCTCGTGGATATGGGATGGATGTCTGCCTGCATTGCCAGTTCAACTTTACCAGGTATTGTGTCCATAAAAGTTTCTTGCCCTGGTTTATAATCTGTTGGTGGTCATGCATTTTCTGCAGAAAGTATACAAGAATCTATTTTTTACTACTCAAACTCTTTCTCCAGGCATGGTTGCTGTACCTTTACACGGGGTTAGCTCTGAGGGAAAACATTTTGAGAGTCAATGGAAGTGATATACGTCCATGGTAATCTAATATAATTTATGCTTCTTTTTGGGGATTTAAGCTGCAGCATCTCATTTGACTATTATGAATAGATCTTTATTTTCTCCTCTGTTAATTTCTGAGCTTGTTCACTATAATAGTTTCATTTCATCTGGACACAGAAGAGTTATTTTTTGGTTTACCTGCTTTTATGGCAGGAATTGAATGTAGAATATCATGTGATTGGGTGTTCAACTTGAATAATATAAGTTAGGAGATGAAACAAGTGTACTTCTCAATTGGAGTACAAGCAGGGGCAGACCATTGTGGGGAATGTGGTTGTATGGAAGGTCTGAACAGGCTGTATCTCTTTTGTGACTATTCTAGTGCAGTTCATTCACTTATTTAAGCTATATGGAAACTATAGATTGTTGTGAAGTAACTCCTGTTAAGGGAAACAAACTGAGGAAGATCATTTATGTTAACGTGTGAGAACATTTATGTGGAAAAATGCTTCCTTTGCTCTCTGTGATGTTTTTAGTCATGATCTGGTTTCTGAAAATTGCTTTTGAGATTTTTTATTTGTAGGGGTTGGGGGATGGTGGAGCTGTGTAGTTAAATGTTTCCACCAGGTTTGCGTTAGGTGCTATTGGTTGAACTACTCTGCTACTGTTCAAAAGCAAAACAAAACAAAAAAATTGCAAAAATTTGGAAATTGTGGCTCTGAATTGAGGTACATTGTCCAATAGGATTTTATAATTGTAATTAAATTGTGTGCTACTGAGTTTCATCCAATCGTCAATGATTATTTTCTAGATCTTTATTATTGCTATTTTAGATTTTTTCTTCAGCTAGCCATGTTCAAGATCAATTGTGGTATACTGGCTAATTTGTTTCTTTTAGAGTTTGTTTGGTACAGATTTCAGTAAAAGAAAAATTATTTTTTTGAGAATGTGTGGTTAAAAGGTGGGGAAAAGTTATGGGTCCCAAAGAATTTATGATTGAATATGATTATGGGGAATAGGATTTTAAAAAAGTCCTTCACAGACGAGCTCTTAGTTACTAAATGAAGATGGAAAATAATCTCCATCGTAAAGTTTCGGAAGATATGTTTCTTTTCAATATTTTCCTTTTGTTTTTGTCATGATTCTAGAAAGTTCATTGTATTTACTCTCTTTCACGTACAGGAACTGCAAAACATTTTGAACGAGTCATTATTTTGCTCTGCAGGTGGATTAAACATCACTATTATGCTATGGCTATGGCCCTCATAAGTCTTACCTGGGAGATAGAGAGGGGACCACATTGTGCCCAGAAACAGGTATTTACGTGTTGCTTAACACAAAAAAACTTATCCATCATTCCACCAACTCAAAGAATTACATGCTGTGCTTGTAGTAATTGGTTTCCATGTGCATTTATTATTTTTCTTGTTTTCTTCTTTCATCTTTTCAGGTAAACTGAAAACAAAATATTCACATGACAGGTGTTTTATGTATTTCTCATGACACAAACAAACATACACAAGAACCCACTAACTCTCAGATTTATAGTCATATGCTTGCAGTTCTTTCTTTTTTTCTTCTTTGATCATGTTGGGTTGATTGAAGATGAAAATGTTGATTTCAGACTGGGGTACAGCTATTCCTCTATTGGGCAATAATGCAAGGGTTTGCCATGATTCTTCAGAATAGATATCAAAGGCAAAGACTCTATACACGTATTGCATTGGGAAAGGTACACATGAAATCTTTGGGTTTATATATCCAACAAGAACTTGTGTGCTTTATCACTTATTTTATTTTATTTTCCTATTCCCTCACCAAAATTTTACCTTTTCTTCTTGTACTCCTTTTTTTTTCATAATTTTGCAAGATTTCTTACCATATTTTATTTTAAATGGTACTCAGGTATTTCTTTTTATTGTAGGCAAAGAGAATGGATGTTGTTGGGGGAGAAACTGCTGGTGTGAAGGGTCAGTTATTGTTTTTGTGCCCTGTACTCTTCGTCTTACAGGTATCTTTTCTTATTATTATAACAATAAAGTATATGTTAACAGAGACATTACTGTCTAAAAAAAGTTCAGCTTGGTCCCTTAGTGTTTCCCCATTTCTTTTAAAACCTCAGAAGTCGATATAATTATAGAATGCATTTTGATGTTTGATTTCAGGGTTTTGAAGCATACCTTGGACTGAAGTTGCTTAAAACTGCACTTGCTGGATTTAGTTCTGACTGGCAGGTAAAGACACTGAGAAAATGTACATTTTTATGGACGTCTTTCGAAGTCATTCTTTTATTTCGCGACTTGCAACTTTAGTTCAATGTCTGATTTCAGGGTGACTAGTGATCTGTTCCATTTACATTTATGCCACAGTTAGTGCTTGCTTGGGATGCTTTTAAGTGGTTATAAGTTTTGGGTCTAATGAAATGTGTGAATAATAAGTGAGTATAGTAAGTTGTGGATTATATGAAAATAAGTAAGCTGTGGATTATATGAAATATATGTGGATAAAAATTAAATTTGACCCGCGTAAAACGTAAAATTTGCCAAACATGTAGTTAGCTAGGTCTTATGATGTACCCATTTCAGGTAATTACCTGTGGGATTCTTCTCATCATCATGGCTGTTGGGAATTTCGCTAACACAGTGCAGACGCTGGTAACAAAGTCTCGGGTTAAAGCCAGGATGAGAGGAAGGAACAGGCAAGATGCGGATCAGGGATCCGAGGGGAAGAGTTTGTAATTGGATTATCGATAGATAAGCTCGTATTTTCACAGAGTGAAATAATTTGATGTGGATTCGGCTAACATTATGCGGCTTTCATTTCCCTGCAGTTTTTTGAACTTTTTCCTGTTGACCTTTTAATGACAGCAACATTGTATAATAGGATTTTTAAAGTTCAATCGAGTTCCTTGTGCTAATATTTTATAATACATACCGTGTTTTTTTCTTTTGATAACTGTGGATGTCCGGGTCAGTTTGCGCGCACTTCGACTAATTCTACGGACCCTGAAGTTTACAATCGTTTCTCACCTCAGTGGCTCTGAGGGGACTCGAACTGGTGACCATTGGGGAGCAAATCCAAGGTCTGACCAATTGAGCTACCCCTCAGGGTTAATAAAACATACTGAGCAAATGTTTTATGTGCATTACTGTGGTTGCATTTGAAGAAATGTTTTCTTCAGTTACTCGTTTTATTTTCATGTAACAAGGCGTCATCAAATTTTGAACTAAAGCGGGATCTTATCATTAAATTCTGCTGAAAAAGGTATGGAAAAACCATCACCACATCTCCATCGTCCCAAATATCAACTCCCAAGTCCAACCACTCAAACCTCCCTAAGCACGATCGTGTTAATGTTAAGTTTGAGGGAGCCGTGCAGTTCCACTTCCCTAGAGGGACGATCAACACACCCAACAGCTTGTCCCTCGTCCAGCAAGAGCCCTACAGCAGGCTCCAAGATGCGGTCAGCCTCCCGTGCCCCTCGGCCATGTTCAACAACATTCTTCTCACCCCAAATAAGCCACAAAACACAGCAAATCCACTCAACCAAGTCCCTATCCAGTTGCTGGTGAAAAAGAAATTGAAAGTGTGTGTTTGATATGCGGGGATAGAATAAAGGGCCAACAGCCGGCTGCCTTCCATATCTTCTTGATGCGGGACAATGGAACAAAGCATGCTTGCTGTCCTCAACAAATGGGTTGAATAACGGAAAGATGGATGAAATTCATGCATTTGGACACCTATTTTTTGAAGGTTGAGGATACAATAGCCAAAAAAGGTTCGAAACAAATTGCAGATATCCTGAAAATTTACCCTTTTTTTATCAAATAGACTAACCCCTTTACCTTCTATATGGTGACAAGAAGCATTTTTAACTGGTGTTATGCATAGATTTTGATATCGAGCATTGCGTTGCACGATACTCGAGCATTACAGTATCCTCCGATGATCATCTTCGAGCAACATCATCATTTAACAGGAATATCCCTTGTCATTCATTACTTAGAAGAGAAATGTCGTTGAACAAAATTATGAATTCTCGATTCATTCATCACTTTCTCAAAAGAAAAGGTTGTCGAACAATATTACGAATCCAAGATTAGTCAGTAAGAAGCCCACGCCGAGCGTGTTGGTGTTGTCTCGGGCAGAAAAAGGTTAGGAACTGAACTAGACTGGAACAGACCAAGCTTCTCCAGGAGTTTCTTTATTAACACACCAGCAGCATTTGAAGCACCCGAAACCACAAACCCCAAAATAACGTAGCGTACGACTGTTTTTAAGTACAACTTTTGGGGTTGACTCTGACAGTGCGCCTTTCCGATTGCTAGCATAACAATGCATATAAGAGAAGCGACTGCAACTGCTAAGAGCTTGAACTCTTTGTCGTCACTCTTGAGAAACGAGAAACCATAGGTCACTAGAGGCACTAAACCGAATATGAAATATGACAATAGGGCAACAGCTGCATGAAGCACGAAATTCTCTCTTCGACCGAGGAGTTCTCTGTAACGATCTCCGTGCTCAGTTATTTGATTGGAGACTTGTTCTATACAGTTGCTCTTTAGATCCCAAAGCTGTTCATTGTACATATAACATAAGAAGCATGTTGGCACTGAACCATACAATAGAGAAGATTTTAGCTCTTTTTTTAGTACTCTCAAGCACTATCGGCTCTACCTTAGCAAACATGTCATAAGAGCAGGGGCGGGGCAGAGATAGAAATTCGGTTGGAACGGGTCTACATGGGTAATGTGCAGATAGGTGATACCTGAACCAAATTACTACTTACATTGTGAATGATGAAGAAAAGTCCGCCAATCAGATTTGCCAATCCCAGAGCTATAACAGTCACTGCAGACACGAAGAAAGGTCGACCAGAAACGTAGAGATGGTTAAGATTGGATGAGTCAACTCGAACAATAAAGGAAATCAGGTTAAAATTTTGTTAGTTTATTATACTATGCAATATTGTCTAGTAATGTATACCAAACATTTTGTGAGAGAACACATTACTTCATATTGTTCCACCAGTCGATAAAAAAGATTTGAAGAACACTTACATGTGGCAGTATCACCCCCGGCTGCAGATGACACAACACTTAAGCTAGTAATTGATTCAGCTAGTCCACCATATACTATGCTCTTAATCACTTCAATTTCATAAGCTTTTCTTGTTTCAGTTTCACGATCAACAGCACAAATTTGAGTCCCCGAATGCAATGCACTTTGTGTTTCTGCAGAAAGGATTTTATCTCGTGTACTTTGGGAAGCAGCTTCTTCTATTGGTGGCGAATCTATAGTTAGTACTGTATGTAAGCCTGCATCAAAATGTACATGACAAAAAACTTGATGGATAAGTGTGAGACCAGTGAATATGCCGTCTTAAAACTATGAGGTCGTTCTATTGATTGAGCAGACGACATTATCTGGATAAAGGAAATAAGTTATTTTACTCGTAAAAGAAGTCCATAAGAAGAGAGATTTGTGCCTTGTTATTTGAGCAAGTTTTCTTGACCTAAGAAGATGTTACTGTTTAAAGAATAATGACTGCAAGGTGGGGGCAAAATTAGCATGAAGTAATTGACCATCATATAAACTTGAAGATATTCTTGAGAGTTCGTTTATTAAATTTCCACCACCTTTTATGACATAAGTCAACCGTTTTAATTAGTTGTCTGCTGGGAAAGGAGACAAAGTTCGAGTCTTGTTAATGGCATCATATTTAGGGAGTACTTGTGATTTGTGAGTATAAAGACAATGGTGCACGTGATAGGACAAGAAAAAACTACTCCCAATGCGTAGATGAATTTCATTAAATATCATAAAGTAAATTAATATGAAGATTTATTACATACCTGCATCTTTTTCCGAAGCCACCTGCTTGATGTCTTTTGCAATGTCCACTGGTCTAACTTGCATAACAGGAGAGTCTTTTATCAATGATATGCTGTTAACTTTATGAGACTCATCCATATGGACTTCCAATTTGGTTGTGGTGATAATATGCTGAGAAACTACAGTAGGATAGGCTCCACCTGTCAATTCAAGGCAACATAATCCTTCTATAAAGTATCCGTGTCAAAAACCAGGATGATAGACTCACGTAGAAAAATTGGGAATTTCACACCAGATATTTAATAGTGAACTGACAAGAAGACTGATCATATACCGTTTTCACAACTTGTGAAATTTGCATTTTTGGTTTCAACAACAGAACTAGTTAGAAATGCAGCTCCAACATGTTGCTCATATTCATGTGGAGTATCTTCTGGTACGTTCATTTTGCTATCCACTTCTGATTCTGTAAGCACTGAAACTTTTGATGTCGACGACAGGACAGAATCCTCATCTGCTGATGAACCATCAGTTATGCACAGATTACTCCAATGAAAATGAAATATAGACGTAATTTTAAAGAATTGTTTTCAAGTTTTATACCAAATCTTTTTACTGGAGAAAAATAAAATTAGGGAATGAATATTCTTATAGCAATGCCTCTTGGATTTTGGAAGGGAAAAGGCCGTCTGCTTTAAATTTTGAAAGGGCTGGGTGTTTTTCTACCTGCACTTCCTTTTTCTGTTATCGGATTGGTCATTTGGCCATTCTCTATTTTCTCAAGAGTTACCAATTCCTTGGTTGAAGAAATTAGTAACTTTAATCCACCATTTGGAGAAAGTAAGGTACCGTTCTCTACAGATTCTCCATTAGTGGCATGTGTCTCATTCGGAGTTCTGGTTACTGATAGATCTCTTTCACAGTTGACTTGAACTTCTTTGGTTAACTTTGATTCTTTTAATTGATCACTTGTATACGCTTCCAAGTGTTTGACAGTGGAATCTGTTACGCCAGGGTGAAAGGAATGTTGTTGTAAAGAGAAGACAAAACATAAAATAGAAATGTATCAAGAAAAGGTGCCACGGAAGGAGAAAAACAATCTTGAAAGTATGGTCAGTAATATAATTGCCAGCAACAACATTGGAAAACAGGCTCCACATATTTTCTCAAGGCTCAAACACAGTTTGCATGTACGAGATCTAATTTCAGCTTCCAAAGAAATGGTAGAATTTGGTACCCTTACCAATCTTCTGCAGCACTGGATAATTATCTCCTGTGCCAATTACACCCATGCTATTTAACGAAGGTCCTTGCCTTGGAGAAGATACAATCTTAGCGTTACCTTCTACAGATTTGTTAGTCTCGACAGTACCTACTTGTTCTTCAGAAACACGACCAGGAGTGGATGCTTTTCGGTCTGATGACGATTGATCGGATTGATCACCCAAGTTAGAGGACAACATGAGTCCACCATCAACATTTCCCACTTCTTGTCCAAGTCTACTTCCTGTACAACAGGATCAGTTGAGTTCTAGAAACATAGTACTATTCAATTGAGATATCTCTTTACAAAATTTTACATAATGTATGTTTGGTGTGTATATCAAACAGGTGGACACTATAATGGATGAGATTTAGAGCCTGTTTGGGAGAGCTCAAAATCCAATTAAAATTGAAAAAGTAGCAATTATTGGGTCTTACTTATCTAATAAAAGTCAACAATAACAGCTACTCGACTAGTTTTTCAATTTTAATCCGATTTTAATCTCTACCAAACACACTCTTAAGTTTCTTTTACTTTCTTATTACCGTTGAGCATTATCCAGTCCTCCATACTAAACAAGCTATATAGCTCAGATGAGTCTTTTGAACATATATACAACAAATTTTCCTCTCTTATGCCAAAAGTACATTAGCCAATGCCCCCTTCCATTCATACTAGTGAACTTTTCAATTGATGGTTCAACAGCCAAGCTTGACCACAAACCCTGGGCACAATATTTCAATCTATGCTCTAGAGATTTCAATCAAATAATAAATGACATTATCTACATTGATCCATATCCCCTCTGCCCAGCAAAGATTATAAGCAAATGACATTTTCTCCGGACATGCTATAGAATAGGAAACATCCAAACTTCAAATGCACCACAAAGATTTAGTACCCCCGTGATTTAGACAGTTGACTGGGTTACATAAATTTACCTTGTTCAACTGTCGTCTCCTGCCTAGACGCAAAAATGGAGGCAAACCAGTTCTTTTTCACACTTGATACTTGTACATCCTGGACGTGCTCTTTCATGTTTTTCTCTCTGAATCTACCAAACAGCTTAAACCCATTCCCTGGATGTTAAAATGAAAAATTAAGTTTCTGAATGAATATATGATAATATCTTTCACGGCAAAGTTGAATTCCACTTACTGGGGATATGAAAGGAACATTGTTTAATAAGGCTATTAGAAGGAGGAAGAAATAAAGGAGTGGTTAGCATAAGCTTTATAGTAATGTGATAGCAATATATTTGACTCAAGATAAGAGATAATAAAATGTGAGACAACGCCTATACTACATCACTCCGAATAAATTATCAAAACACGGCATCTATGATATCCGATCTCAAAAGTATAGCAAATATAAAGGCATGCTTGGTATATGGCACTAGATGGGATTGAGCACAATTAAGGAAGAACAATAATTTAAAATCTTGTCCATTGTATTGGACAGAACTATCCAGTATTCTGCATCAAACATGCCCTAAGATCACGATGCACAACTTAGTTGACGCTGAAAAATTCTTACTTGTTGGAATGAAAAAACTGAAGCATGATAAGCATCTGAATATTTCAGGCTCTCTATCGCGATCATTATCATCTGCGTTTGGTGATGGAATACTATCGACGCCAATATCATCCGTAGGATGAACTTGATCCCGGGTTTCCTGCACGATGCCAGTAACCACCTTGGAGTTGGCTTCGCTTTCTAATTTGTTACGCTTAGCCTCTTCATCGGAAACTTGAATATAGCGTTTTCTTTTACGAAGAATAACCCTTCTAGTGATACAAGAATTGCAATTAGGACAGTATAAATCATGAGTGGTCTGCTTCTGTAATACCCTTTCAACCTCTAATTCCGTCAATTCCAGTTCATCCCCAATAGCCTGATCAATTTCCACATTTACCATCTCTTTTGAAGACTCGTTATTTTCAGAAGATCGAAGACTTGAAATCAACGAAATATTATCCTCGAGATGTCCTTCATGTTGACTGTTTAGTGTGGAAGTAGAATTGTTCTGAGCAACAATTTTTTGTGATGAGATGTCTAGTATGTCGTGTTGACGATTTTTCTTGATATGTCGTTCTCCAGAATGATTGGAAGTAAATTCAACACCTAAAATCATATGCCAAGTAACCTCTCATTGCTAAATTTATGGTTAAATGTGAAACTTCAGCAGCAAATCTACAATAGAACGCAGTTATCAATTTGGAAAATTGCATTGCCATTAACTTGCATGCAAAGGTAGAGATAAAAATGTTAAACAAAAGAAAAAAGGTCAGAGGAGCAAATTTGTTACATCTATATTCTATTTGGACATTCAGAACGGTGCATGTGAACACAAAAATAACTATATCATTAGCCAGAACCAATGGAGAAATTATAGTTCATCATTATGTACTAGTGTCGTCTCGCAAGCACAAAAGTCAACAAATTAAGTGTTATTCCCTAAAAATTTGGATCAATGACCACGTGAATCCATTTCTGCTACTCCATTCAGTCGGATGTGGATAAGGTGAACATCTTTAAATTGAAATACAAGAAGCAAAGGCTTAATTTCTTTGTGTGTATAATTTTTCAATTAATTTAGAACATAGTAGATTCTACTAATATCTACTGACCTTCAGTTTCACCATTGAATTGGTTTAAAATTTTGTCATTCATCAGCTTATGCAAGTGCCCACAATTGTTCTGAATACGGTCAACACATAAAGTTCCACTTTGGTAGGTCCAATAGCAGATTCGACATTTCCATATTCCTTCAGTTACAGAAAAGAGAAGTGACAGCAATTAACACAATTGCAAATAGTGCCTCATTCATATGTAACTAATGAAAGTAACTGTCTAAAAGGTCGAATAGTCAGTACTAATCTTTAATTATAAGCTAAACAAAGCTGGGAGAGTACCAGCAGAAGGAATGTTTTCTTTCTCTCTCTTTTTGTCCTTTTCTTTATTTGGAGATATGCTAGATACAGAATAATAAGGAAGGGACATGTCAAGAAGAATGTTCCACAAGTCAAATTCAACGAAAACCATAATAAAAGCAGCAAAAAAATTCTCAGATATTGAAACAACTTAGATTAGCAACAACAACAACAAACTAAAGTCTAGTTCCTGATAAATTTTGGATCAGCCCCGCGAATCCTTTATAGCTTTAGGTCCACTTAGAAGATCTAGAGCATCTAGATTCTTATTATACCATGTTAGTTATCGTCGACCTTATTCTACCGAGATTGTGTCGCTCAATGAAAATCTCTTTAGGTAAACATGTCCAAAACTCTCTCAGTCGTCCTCCTCTTAATTTGTCCGCAATTGGCTTGAATAGATTAAAAATTTCTGAAATGATGCTTGTATTTCTTAAAAAAAAAAATGGTGACTTTCCACGTGTTGCATTAGTCAATACAGGATTTAGCTGTATGGGAAACACTCTTACAGAGGGCCGTGCTTAAAACTCCGGTCCCATGGGCTTTTCTATAGGGTTATAGTGTTCAGAGCAATGCAAATTATATAGTTCCACCTCCCAGAGATCTACTCTCTGAATTTAGTATAAACTGACATCAATTACCTCAGCCCATTACTTTACTGTGTGAATTGTGACCTTCTTTCACTAATTGCACAACAATTCACCTTTGTTGGTGCTTCTAGTGAAATCTTTCACAATTATAAACCAATGATACACAACAGAAAGATAATGGTAGATATACAATGATAAAATGAATTATTGGGAAGAACAAAAAAGAGGGCCCCTTTACACTTCTATTTTTCAGACAGGAATCTTCAAAGGTTGTAGTTGTAATATTATTTAAGTAATCCTTGACTTTTATCCACATCACTGTATTAACTAAACAAAGATTGAGAAACCAATAAAAGAGTCCCAGAATGTAAGAAAACATAAACCAAGATTTTGTACCTTCATCTTTATCGTAGTAAACAAAATTGTCTGATTTTTCCTTCCCATTTTCCTCTTCAAGAATCCCATCAAAATCCTCCAGTTTTTGCTCATCTTCAGCAGTTGACTTACCACTGTCAGCTCCATTTTCATGCTGGATTTCATGCCTACTATTCTCAGAACTCACATTAATGCTCACTTCAGTTTCAGTTCTCGATTTCCTCGCTAGCAGTGTAGACTCCTCTTCTTCTTCAAACTCTTCTTGCTCCCATTTCTGCTCTTCTCTTTCCATTTCTAGCCTTCACACACACCCAAGTAGTTGAACCAGATGGGGAGCCTTATCTGAACGAGTAGTGTGGTTTTTTCTATCTACTTGTAAAAGAGCGTTTAATAGTATGTTGAAACGAGAATCTTGAGCATCACCTAGAATAGAGGAAATACAACAAAATTTGCCATCACTGCTGATTATTACAATTGCACGTGATGTGCAACACTTTGATGGGATGTATGAAGTTAATTTTGAGCTGTAATTTTGTGAAAAATAATTTCTTTTAAAATAATAATAATAAATAAATAAATAAATAAATAAATAAATATATATATATATATATATATATATATATATATATATATATATATATAATTAAAATAAAAAAATTTATGGATTCACATATAATTAACACGTTTATTTACTTTAAAATGAGCAATTTCAAGAATTCGATGAACACAATTACTATCCAAATCAGTTTAAAGAGTTAGAAAAAAGAAATATTTTGTTATTGAAATAATGAAATTTACCTTCAAAAGATTTTCACGATTTATTTAAAAAGTTACGCCTTTTGTTTTTTACTGTATATTTAAATTAATATTTGGAACCTCTTATACTATTTCTATGTCATATCAAAAGAACAAAATGAATTTTATATTTTCATTTTATTGTTTCTTTTTTAGTACAATATATTTAATGATTATTATAAAAAATAAAAATAATAACAACAACAACAACAACAATAACAACGTCGCGAAATAAAAAAAAGAAAAATAACTATTATGCTCCCAGGGCACATTTCCAAGTGGTAAAAGAGGAATGTGGAAAAGTTCCAACTTTGCTTGAAGCTGCTGCGTCAAGGCTGCTGCGTCAAGGGTTTGAATCCTGAAATATGGATTTGACCCTTGGATAAGTGCAGGTGTACAAGCAACCTTCCACCATATACCCTTGAAGTCATAACCTGCGATTTACCTCATTCATCAAAACTCAGGACATGACAGGTGAGGTCCTCAAGGTTGGGATTCAACTAAAAAAAAAACTAAAAGTTAGGTAAATATCAACATTTATATTTATTATTTTAATAAGAACCGTTGACCCAAAAAATTCTAAAAATTATTATTGTTTAGAACTGAATAATTTAAACTTTATTGATATATCGACACAATGAAATACGAGTCTCCAAAATTCGCAGTTTTAGGTCGAGAATGAATGTATATATATGTGACATACAATGCACTGTAAATGTCAAATGTGAAATTTCGTTATATTTGAATTTGTATAAAATTTTCTAGCTCAATATATTTATAAATCCCGTCTAATTTTATTTAACCTTGGGTATTATTACAAGTACCCTAATGTCACGATTTTTAATTATACTATCAACACGTTTTTCTCAAGCTTTACGAAAAGACGTGTTATCCGTGCAGATGTATGACCCCTCAAGTAGATTTGTACTGTTGCTCCAGTTCCTTCAATCTACACCGTCTATTTTTCAATGAATTATTTACAGACAATAATGTTGGGGGGACCAACATTGATTATAAGTTACTCTCTATTATTTTGGAATTACTATTTCAAAACTACCACCATTATTAATTAATAATTGCATTTTGTAGTTGGTCTTACAATATTTAGGCAATAGTCCTATTCTATTTTTCTAATCAGGTATGTTTGATGAATATCATTGAGAAAATAATGCATTTTAAATAATGATATGATTGAAATATGTGCTTAAAAAGTAAAGAAAAGTTAATGATACGATGAAAAATATTATTTTATTAAAAAATGTAAAGTTGAAAAAATCTATATCAAACATGGGTAATTCTAATTTCAATTACGACAACATGGATGAAGGCAGGTCAATTCTGATCGGGGATTCATTTTGTCATTCTTGCTCATTTTTAACGTAAGCTCGTCAATCATTTGCATAGTGGGATAATGTGTCCAAAATATTCAAATGTGAGGTTTTGGATATTTTTAAATATGTGAATTTGTGTCCGCACGTGAACAAAGCTTCGCGCTCAACTTTCACGACTCACAACTAGAAGACAGAGTCATCAAACTACTTGACAATTATATCAAATTCATCTTAAAGTCGCATGCAATTCTAACATTTAATTGGACAACTTTTATCATGCGAGGATCCAAATTCATTAATTTAAATATGCCTCAACCCTTAATTTTGAAAGTTGAGAAACCCATCCTAATTTAAGGACTTTTGTATCCTCATTTATATTTTGTGGATCTAAATTTAAATTTTGCTCTAATGAAAATATTTAAATTCACTTTTTACCTCTGGTAGATGTAAAAAAATGTAAATTTATTTATTTTTTACATTTTCTGTTGGAAAATGTAATTATTATTATTATTTTGCATCTCTCTATGTGAGATGTTTTCGACCAACTTTAAAGATATAAATCACAATTTAAAGGGTGAACCGCATTCTTGACGGCCCTCACCTGCCCTGCCATGCCCTGAGCCTTGGTGAAAAAGGTAAATCACAGGTTATGCCTCCAAGAATACAAGGTGGAAGACTGCTTGTACACTTGCACTTACCCAATGACCAAATCCATATTTCAGGATTCGAACCCTTGACTATTGAGGTTGCTGTCAGTAGTTAACGACTGCACGTGATAGTTCTGTCCTAGCTATAAATTTTTGTCATTTAGTTCACCTTTCAACAGCCGCCTATCCATGTTTATTAATAATTTATTTTAATAAATTAAATTATAGTAACGAAGACCCCATGACAGGTGACTACAGATCCCATATGGTCATGTCTGCTACAAGTTTCATTTTAGGTTTATCGAGTTTAAGAACATTCGAATTTCGAATCTTATTAAAATCGAGGAAAATAAATAAATAGATAATCGAAAATTTAACAAAATTCACAAAGTTTAATAATTTGTACAATTTAATATTCAAATAAACCACGTAATAATCTAACTGAAACAATATGAAAGTTGTCGCCTCTAGTAATTACACTAGACATAGTCGCTAACTAAGAATTATAAATCTTCATTCTAATGTTCAAATTATAGACAACTAACGTGGATGTGACCAGGGGCAGATCTAGATAATTTTTGAGTGGGGGCAAGATTAAGGACGAACCTCACTCGTCGAAGTAGAAGAGTTGAAAGTTGAAGGGGTGGAGGCCTACGGGAGTTGCCCCCGAATTTTTTTTTTTTT
>CAIGRQ010008606.1:7236-20040 GCA_903798375.1 Fraxinus sp. D2006-0159
TTTTTTTTTTTTTTTTTTTTCTCCTTTCACCGAATGTGTTTTCTGTTCAATTGAATTTTATTTTACTCTGAATCTTGTCATTTGGTTAATTTAGAATCCTCTAATCTCTAGTTTATATGTGGTTTTGGGACAAAAGTCGGTGGCTTTCTTTTGTTGCATGAAATGTTTGAATTGATAGCTCGAAGCTTTCCATTATTGATTTTATTTTTGTACATTGATTTTCGAGAGATATAAGTAAAATTCATGTATGTAAGGTCTTAACTCATATCAATTATTATAATTGGGGTTTGAACGAAATTGGAATTGGCATGATAATGAAGAATAATCGGTAGAATTCAGTTTAGTACTTGTGAAAATACACGATGTCCAGAAACCTAACGTGGTGAATAGAAATAGGATACTCTAAGATTGTAATTCCACTCATGGTTATATTTGGTTTATCAAGATCCACGAGGAAGGCGTTTGGATAAATTTAATTCCATTTTTGTGGAGTTGCAGGAATTTTTAACATGTTATTATGTGGTCATTGGAATCTGTTTTGTAATATGAGTCATGTTTGGAATGTCATTAGGGCGTATATTTAGTTTCAGATCCTGAGTTTTACTTGGGGTTCCACGTTTATAGATGTGCCGACGTGCCTGGGGTGAAGGCACTAGTATATGATTTGGCAAAAGTCCGAAGGGACACATCCATAATTAATTTGATTGTAATAAAATAAGTAGGATTTTTTATAAAATAGTGAAGCAGCTGCCTCTATCTCCGCAACTGGTAACTTTGTAATCTCTTTGTTTGTCAAGAATACATTTTGTCATGGAATGTTGTGCATCATTTTAAGGCTGGATCACATGAAAATCAATCTCGCTTGTTTAAGTTGAAAATTTTGAGCCTTGTCCAGAGCCAAGAAGAAGTCGAAGTTTAATCCACCCCACAAGCCTATACACAAATCCATATAGAAAAGTGCTTTATTAAGAAATATTTGGGATTGAAGAAACTGTTTAAGCCCTGCCATTATTGAGAAAAAAAATGATGTTTTGAATAGTGATTTTTGGAGAATGTGTGGTTAAAAAGTATGGAAAAGTTTTGATTTACGTGGCAAAATATTTTATTGTGTGAATGTGTGAATAGAAATGAGAATGAAAATTAAAGAGTTTTGTTTTAAAGGGAGACATATGGGGACTAATTAAATTATGTTAATGAAAACGAGTTCTGAAAGTTTATGCAAGAATAATTCCTTGCAATACCATCGTGATGTCATCATTTTCTTATTTTGCCTTAGGCTGGTGCTTCTTTGGAATCTCTTGCAAAAGGAGCGGTGCAATTTTCTCGAAGATTTTCTCTTCAGGAGCTGCACGACCGCTGGTATTCTCTCCTCTATGATCCAGTTGTTTCTGCAGATGCATCTGCTCACATGATTGAGCTTGAGCGTTCTGCTTCAATGCTACAATCAGGACCTAATAGGCCAGATAGTACAAAAGAGACAAAGTGCAGTTTAGGGAAGCGAAAAGCTGAAAGTATTCGTAAACGTTACTATGCTATGCGTAAAAAATTTTTGGATGAACAACTTGATGCAATGGATATTTTATCTCTTGCTGAACCCGGGAATTTTAATTTTAGAGATGGGAATGAACATCCATCTGAAGATTGCATTATTGAAAACCCAGTTTCAAATCATTTTGGAATTAATGGTCGTGCTGGAATTCAAGATCGCGTTGAAGATCTTCCCCTTTCTGGTAATAATGTGTCCCGGGGCTTTTGTCACATTAATGAAGAGAATATATATATGCCCGGGGGATTTGGACAATCTAAAGAATTGTCCGCTTGTGACTTTTTCAAAACTGACTGTTTAGAGATAAAAAACCCTGCTGGATTTGGTCAAACTAATCAGAATGGAGGAAATGTGCATTCTGAAATCGGAGGCACATCATTAATCAGTTCTGGCTATTCGTCTCCTCTGCCTCAAATGCCAACTTGGAGTACCATGCACGACATTTCTGCCACTTGTCTGCCTGTTCAACTTGGAGAGAGTGACCAGCAGTCAGGAAAAGTATTTGTACGTACCGAGGCCAATGATGCGAATAGTACAGATGCATCCAACTTAAAGAATTCAGTGCCTAACATGAGAAATTTAACTCCTAACCCGGAGGACTTCCTTGCGGAATTGACTAGTACTTTGTTTGACTTTACAAAAGAGGAAGATCAGCTTTTCATGGATGCTGATGGAAAGGACCCGATGGAGAAGTCTTATATTGATGGTTTCAGTTCACTTTTATTGGATTCTCCTAACAATAGTGAGTTGCCTAATGTTGTCCCCGAGGCTCCTGATGCACATTTTACTTTTACAAACGGTGCACATATTGAAGAGTCAGGGAAGAAGGAGCTGTATCAGAGTTCAATTATAGACGCACAAATACCACCTGTTCAAACTGTGAAAGCTTTTGGTCCTGAATACCGTAATGGAGTCATATGCTGCACATTCAACACCGAGGACCCAGAAATTCCTAGCAATGATGATGTTTTTCTTCCCTTTCGCTTTCCCTATCCGTCTAATTCCTCGGGGCCTCATTGGAGAGATCACAATGCCTATTATCTAATGCCTTCTTCTGTGAAGAATTTCTCTAGTACTCGAAAAGTAAATGGAGGACAGATTCCGGTGAATAGTGAACTAAAAGATTCTTGTGCTCCTTCTCGCATGATAGGATTGCCACGACAATCAGACATGGGTGCCAATAATCGAATTGGTAGTTATGGGATAAAATTGGAGCTGCCTAACAGTAGTACCCAACACTTGGCACTCAAGAATGCAAGAACTAGTGAAGGCCCAAGTCATATCAGTTCAGTGGATGACTTCACAAAATATCTTGTACCTGGAGTTGTTAAGGAAGGTGCTACAAAGATGGTAGTGGGAAAGAATCTTGATTATAAATCAGCTGGTCCTTGTCTAGATAAGTATTTTCATGGTCCAGACAGTGTTCAAAAATTTCAGAAAAATAATGTTGGCAATAAGAAGGAATTAGATGCTAAAGCTACAGTTCCAAACAATGGAGCATTGAATGCTGAATCAAGTTTTGTAGTGCCGCCAGTCTCGCAACGAATTGAAAAGTCTTTACTGTCAGATCAGGAAGAGCCTTGTTCTGAGATTGATTTGGATGTTCCCTATTTTTCCGATGTAGAAGCAATGGTAAGTGCAGTCTTATTAGATTACTTCCAGTGTTGTTTACCTGTATCTCAACTTTCCTTTTCTCCTTGATCACTTGCAGATCCTTGACATGAATTTGAGTCCAGATGAATTTGATCTACAGTTGAGCCAGGAAGGTAGGACTTACTCTGTGATTTATTTCTTATTTTCATGTTTGTGTCAAGAAAACTGCTACTGATTGAAATCTTTGACACAGTATCTGATATGCAGTTGAACTATAGTGTACTTGCACTCATTCTTGATTTGGTATGTATTTTTAGGTTATTGCATTGAAAAATGATTAATTATGTCTATAAATTCATAGTTAAAAATGTCTAGATTGCTTCTAGAGAGCTGAGTTTCCTGAATATTCAGTTATTAAAGTTGCACGCATTTAAACCTGTGTTGTCTCCTTTTAGCTAAGTTCCAAAATCTTTTTCATAGAACTTGTTGTGGTTGCATTTTATAGTATTTCATCCCCCCAGTTGCGTACAATCTTCTTTGCTTCCATATTAATTGTAATTTTTACAGTTGATTTTTGCTGATATTGCAGTTTTTCGATACAAACGTGATGAAACTAAGAAATCAATCATAAGGCTGGAGCAGGCTGTTGATGGTTATATGAAAAGAGCCATTGCAGCTCAGGCAGCATTTGCTGTTTTATATGGTCGCCACTCTAAGCATTTTATTAAGAAACCTGAGGTATGACAGCACCACACAAACCCCCAACCCCACCCAATAGAGGAAAAAAAAAAAAACACTGTAAGCTGAAGGTATTGATGACTTCGTTTGTTGCTCATGGGTCAAAGTTATGTTCTATGTTTGCATTTCATTGGTAGTTATTGGGAAATTCTTAAAGTGTTGCCATTAAATCTGCAGAAAATATCCTGAGATTGGAATATATCAGTCTATGCCTAATATCCAAAAAAGTTGTGACTTGTGGAAAAATTCAGTTAGATTATCGGTTCAGGTTATTTTTCAGTAATGGTAATAACAGAAGCGCACTTGAAATGTTATGAAGTTTTGACCGACTAGTTTTCTGGATGCCTGGCTGGGTTTCAGGCCTTAAGACATGAAAGTTTTGCTTGGATGCCTATGTGTGATGAACTCTTGTAATTTTCGCATTTAGGGCCTTCACCTCTGGATCTGTGAGTTATATGAAGGAAATATTAATAAATTAAGTTTTAATCGCAAATTCTAATTTCTAGAGGACAGTCTTACCACAGATTCCTGGGACATCAACTATGAGCCGACTGATATGAACACTAAAGGCTCAAGTAGCTTGACTAACATATACTTTGGCTAATCAAATAAAAATTTTAAGACTGAGAAGATTAAGAACTGTCTTAACTCGTGATTAGGCTTGTTATTAAACAAGCATAGCTTTTATTAGTTAACTTGGCTCCACTAAGCCTATGAACATGTTTTCCATTTCTCATCTTTTACTTTTTACATCTAGAAAACCTATGCATATATATATGTGATTACTAAAAAAAAAGGTATATATCTAGTAATTACTATTAACATGAAAAACAACAGACTAAGCCTTATTCTCAATAATTTTGAGTCTGCTACATGGATCCTATTTGTCACTGAGTTTGGTGTGTTACAACTGTCCTAATTTTCCTCTTGTTATCCCCCTTCTAACCCATTTTAGTTGAATCACACATGTAAATGGGAGTTTCTTTAGGTCTATGCACAAGATGTCATAACAACCTAAGTAGTAATCTTAATCTAATTATCCTTACTTGGTGATCATTCATATACTTAATCCTACTATTACTGAAAGGACATTAGACACCCTACTTTTAAACTCTAATATACTTATCTAAAGTTTTAACTTATTGTGATGGGAAATCCTCTTTTAGTACCACCACTACATATAAGACTCTTGATTCCTCTATCATGTAAAATTTAATAATATTGATATACTTACTATATTTTCCTTTTCTTTCTGTCACTTATGTTGGGTATGTAGATTTTTTCTATCAATAAAAACCACACACAAATCCTTTTTTTTACATCAATCACCCATCAGGTAATGACTTACTATATTTAGTTGGAAATAATAGCAGAACTTCTTTTTAAAGAAAAACTGTAGCAGAATTAATCTTTAGTTTGGAACTACATTTGAGCTTTAGCTCTAGCTCAGATTGGCTTTGGTAGCTAAGGTTCAACTAAGCTCCAGTTTGATTTACATTATTATGTCATTAAAATGAAAAATATGACCGTTATCCATTACATCAATATTGAGAGTGTGTTTGGTGCACATTAAAATGAAAGAATGTATTTTTGTGAAGTGATGTGATGAGAAATATATGGTTGAAAAAGAAGGAAAAGTTATTGATGTGATGTAAGATATTATTTTATTGAAGAATGTGAGGTTGAAAATGAGTAGAAAAATGAGAATGAAAAAATAATGTGGGACAAACGGGGCTTGAAATTCAAATTTTCTATCTCTTGTGTGGCTCCAATAACGGTTATATTTTTCATTCTCATTCTACAATAATTTGGCTCAAACAGGGCCTAAGACATTCAGCTCTCTCAGCTCATTGAATAATTGAAGTCTCAGAACAAATATTGTGTCATAGATTCTCTGTGGTGGTATACTGGTAGGGTTAATCCATTTGTACATAATGGATTACTCCTCTCACATAATGCGTGGGGCCCGCGTGTATTTAAAAATTCCGACAATGTGGTCCTCATCCCCAAAAAAATTCAATACATGTACATGATCCATACTGGTATTAGTCCTTGAAAGAAAGCACGAGCAGTCAATGTGATAGATCATATATTTGTTTGTATTACTGAATGTAATGATGGAGTTGGGGGTAACTTGAATGCAATTTTCCTGTTCCATTCTCTTTATGAAAATAAATTTTGTACTTTTTCAGGTTTTACTTGGGAGAGCAACTGAAGATGTGGAAGTTGACATTGACTTGGGAAGAGAAAAGAATGGTGGTAAAATTTCTCGGAGGCAGGTTAGTTAAACTCCTACCATTATTAATCATGATTTAGGTATTGATTGATTCTGCTCATCTAAATCTCTTGTTGCACACCATGTGGATCCACATAATGCCTCAAGCACTAATGTAAATTAATCTGCAATAAACATCAACACATTATATTTCCTATCCTTTGCTAGCAGTTGGTTTCTAGGGTACAAATACAGGCTATATGAATATGATCGACATTTATAAAACTAACATTACCTATTAAATTATCCTTCGAGAAATTCTTTAGTAAACAGCATCTTGATTTTATCTTTCTTTTTTCTGCATAAATGAATGTTTTGATCCTTTTATACATGACTAACCAAAAGAAAATGCTAAAGTCGTGGCTCTATATCCTAATGTCAATTTAAATGATAAAACGATACTTAGCTTAAGTGTACCTTTTTTCCTACCAAAGCCTGAGCGCATTTGGTTGGTTTGTTTATTGGCTTTCTACGTAATTGATTCGACAGGCTTGATAGACAATGGTTACTAGCATCTGTCTAGTTTGAACTCCGTTGGTTGCAAACTATGCCATTCCTGCAAGGTGATTTTCTTTATTTATTTGTCATTGCTTAGGCCATAGTAAAGATGGACATGTACGGATCATTCCATTTGAGGAACATAGGGAAATCTCCAGTCAGTGTCAATGGCAATGAAGTTGCATCTATGGCAAGTGTAACCCTTACTTCAGGTTGTCTAATTGAGGTATGATTTTACGCATTATAGGTCTATTTGGAATCTCAGTTTTATGCTTTAACTAATCTCCATGTGGCAAGAAATTGAAATTGATTAGAGATTCTATATCGAAGTTTTCTTTTCAACCTTCTCTCATTCTTGTGATAGTGAACTTGTTTAAGATTGATATAAATGGCAGTATTAGGAATTTTTCGCCTTTTAGTTGCATCCTAGATTGAGAAGTCGAATGGTCTTACCATATTTTTGAGTTAATGTACATCTAATGCAACATAAAAATATCAGGTAAGGGGATTGCCATTTATATTTGAGACAAATGATATGCAAATAAAGAAGCATTTGGATGACAGCATGAGAGCAAGTTGTTCGCGGGACCGTAACCCTTCTATTAGACGTTGAATGGGCTGGAAGATTTTCAAGGTCTATTTTGTACACAACTTCCTGTGATGTATCAGGTGTGTATTTGTAGAGAGACTTCAGAGATTTTTTACAGTTACGAATTGGTTTGAATAATTTTACAATAGAAGGAACTACATCATATGATATGATGTATCTCTCTCTTTTTTTTTGGTGTGCGTGCGTGTGGAGAAATTCTGTTATTTTCCCGTTATTTGCACCGATCCTACATGGCTGCATAGAGGCTCAGAGCAGCCGATAATCGGCTGAGATGGTTGAAACGCTGCCCTGCTAGCTAGCGCCAACACCCCTCTCTCTCTGTGCAGAGATCTTTGGCAGTAACAATGGAAGACTTGGGATGATCGAGTTACGGTAGCGGTGGTGACTGGAGGCTAAAGACCGTGCATTGGAAAAGGGTTTCTTTCTCAATCAACCTCATTCACCTTGTTTGCCACTGGCTCAGGCGGTCACTCGGCCAAGTTAAGTGGTGGCAAAGCCATGGGTATGAAAATTTAGATGTGAAAATGTAGTAGGTTTTTTTTTTCGATTTTTCTAGAGTCAAATTGCAATTCTGCGATTTTGCTAGAGGATCGGGGTGGCGGTGGTGACAAGAGGCTCGATTTCGAGTGTAATTGTGGTCGACACGGCCACTTGAGCAACCTTCCAATATATATACTCATTTTTTTACAAGTTATTGTCATTATTTCTCAATTATCATCACTTGATTGTCTCGACACGCAATTTATGATATATGTTCATATTAATTGTTATTAGTAAACGACAAGCTACGTTACAACTTATGTCTTGTTATTATTTTTAGTAGCAATAGTAATAAAGTGTAAAATGGACAGAGCAAAAGTTTATTTTATTATTAATTTTAGTATCACACATAAAACGCTTGTTGCAAACCTTTGACAATTGAACGCATAAATCGTACTAGATTTGAATAAAGTAAATCAAGATTCGAATTACATCATTCCTCATATTTCAAGATTTTTAGTGACGGACGATGAATATTAATTAAAAATATATTTATTTTCCACCTTTTTTAATTCCTTGTACATTTGGACGGGAGCTTTTGGACGAATTCCGTCTCTAGCCGCTCAGAGGTTGAGAATCATAGTACTAAAAAGTAAAGATTTCAAATGTAATGATACATTTAAGAAAAAAAGATACAAAAATGACTAAAGCAATAAAAATATTCTAATCTGCAGCCTTCCCATATAATTAAAACAGGTCAAATTAAATGAATGTGCTATATTCCTTTTTTTTTTTTTTTTTTTTCATGCCGACATCTCATATGAATTTTGCCATATTTAGAGATGGCTAAAAAGTTCGTGGGCTTGGGCTCGACTCGAAAAAAGCCCGAGCCGGACCTGACTCGATTCACCGAGTCGAGGCTCGGGCCGAGCCCTCTTTTGGGTGTCAGTCTGAGCCCATGTCCGGCTCGTAAGTAAAAGAAAAGTAAAATAAAGTAATAATAATTATTAATTTCAACTTAAATCTATCGTGCAATTTCTGTCTACACAGCAGGCATCTAATTTAAAAATTCTGCCCTCGATTCGGGCTCGGCTCGGCCCGCTAAGTCTCGAGCCAAAAGCTCAGGCTCAACCTCATTTTTTTTGATCGGACTCGGCTCGGGCCCAAAAAAACTCAAGCCGAGCCCGAGCTTTTTTTCCCGGCTTGGGCTCGGCATACTTCAATAATAATATATTAAAAGTTAAAATAACGTTGGTACCAAAAAAGTGTGTTTTACCTTAATTTTCTTGATTTTAGTCCAGTTTTTCTGGTCGACATCCTAAATTAATTAGGAATTTGCTCACAATGTTACCAAGTATTTCAAGTCAAATTTGCCTTTTTATCTTCAATTAAAACCCTATGATTTCGAAAATGTGGAAAATTAAACGATGCCGGTTTTGTGAAATCATAACAATAATCTTTTATATTAAACATAACTATATCTTTTAGTTATGTTTCGGTGATTCCGAGAAATGAGTAGATTTTGGAACCTCAACAAAAATGGTACTATGATTGAAAAATCTCGTGTTAGCGAGAAAATCTCATGATTTTATTTGGGAGAATGTGTACTTCAATAATAAACACCTATTATCATATATGCTTTCTTTGTGTGTATGGTCGAGTTTCTTAATGAGTTAGTCGACATGGTCAATCATTCTTGTTCGTTTAAGGTGTGCATAACCAATTGAGATAATTTAATATTTAGAGCATGTTTGGTTGTGCTATTAATCGGATTAAAATTGAACATATAGTCGTTATTGAGTCCCACTCGTCTAATAAAAGTTAACAATGACGACTAGTTTTTTAATTTTAATTCGATTAATTTATTCTTACTATTAACTATTCATTTATATAATTGTTTACTCTAAAAGATATATGATGGGTCTAATACGATGGCGTCTACGTTTTTATCAAATCAAATCATAACAAAATATCACATCTAATAGTACCATACAAAAATATCAAAAATAGTTAACGTATAAAAAATTGTAAATAGAGCGTTTCAAGTATCAAATCTCGAGACGTGACACCCATATTGGAGGTCCATATATTGAGAATTGAGCTACACCATGCTATTTTTCTATTGGCTAGGTGAAAATTTTGACAAACCCAATTTTAGTGCTACAAATTTATGACCTTCATTTATGCCAAAAAAGTCATGCGTGATGTAATTAGGGTTGGGTTGGGTTGAGTCGGTTTTTACCTCAACCCAAATTCAATTCAGCATGATCGATTTGATCATAATTTAACCTAATTCAACCCGTGTAAATGTTGAAACTCAACTCAATCAAGTATTGGTCGGGTTNTAATTAGGGTTGGGTTGGGTTGGGTTGGGTTGGGTCGGTTTTTACCTCAACCCAAATTCAATCCAGCATGATCGATTTGATCATAATTTAACCTAATTCAACCCGTGTAAATGTTGAAACTCAACTCAATCAAGTATTGGTCGGGTTGGGTTGGTCGATTTGGGACAACTTGTCAACATAGATTAAAGTAGGTGGGTTGGGTTGGGCTGATTTACAATGACTTATAACTTATATAATATTAGGTTTCTATAGTTGCAATCACCAAAAAATCTGAATTATTTTGACACTTCATGCCCGAAAATATTACATTGACAAATTGATATTAAATTATATGAAGCAAATATATATTTTTAGCAATTAAAATATTTTTTTATTGAATGTATATTTGCTTATGTTATTTTTTGTAAGATGCAACATTATATCATTATGTAAAGTTCATAAATATAGTTGGGTTGGGTTGGGTTTGACGGATTTATTCGATTTTCATGAGTTAACCTATAACCCGACCTGCATACATAACCAACCCACTCAATCCGTGTAAAAACAACAAAAAAATCGACTCAACCCGGTCGGGGGTTGGTTCGATTTGGACGGGTTCGATCGAGTTTTGCCCACCCCTATATGTAATCAACAAAAAGTTCGAAATTTTACTAAGCCTTCTTTAATTTGATTAATAATTAGATTTTTAATAAAAAATAATAAAATATGTGGTTGAAAATAAATTTTAAAAAATTGGAGCCAAATCAAGACAAACATATTATGTTGACACAAACAATTAATCTCCATCTTTAGGAAAAATTTCCCTATTGTTTCGATCTTTTTTGTAGTGTCAACTTTTCATTATATTGGATCGACAACTGTCTAGGTATTTATTTTAAATATGGAAGACTAACTTTTAACGACGCGTTTTTCCCCCCTTTATAAAATTCATAAAACAATGGTGCATTCACGAAAAAACTGGTGCGAAGTGAGGGTAAAGGAACAGTATTCGTCGGCATTTCCCATTCCCTCCTTTTTCACATGAAATAAACTGTAGTCTCCAAATCATAATTCTATAGTTTAAAGCATCCCATGCTTTCCAGTTGCTGAGAAGGACATATTCTAATGCAAATGACATAAAATATTGTATTATTTTGATCCTTTTTTGAGATCTTTTTATCTACACCAACATGCACTCATTGCTCTTTCATTTTATTTTATTTTTTGGCTAACTTATTAGTAGACTTAACGACAACCGAGCTGAATAGTAATTTTTTTTTTTTTTTTTTACAGATTAGATTTTTAATAAATTTTGATGAAAACTGACGTCGTGAGTGTTGAAAAGTTTGAGTTCATTAAAATGTGCAATCAAAATTAATTAGATTTTAATTAACTTTTGTAGCCGAACCAAACATGGACTTAGTATCTGTTTGATTTTACTAAAACATAAGAATTTTAATAAAAATTGATGAGATGTGTACTAAAAGAGTTAAAAAAAAAAGTTGTAGGAACCATCAGAAGATCGTCATTTTAACCCTATTCTCAAAGTTCGAATAGAATGTGCTAATCCACATTGTTATGATTGCTTCTCTAGTTGAAATATCGATTGTCTATGTTAATGAATTGTTAAAATTAATTATTGATTTTTATTTAAGTTTTTATCAGTTTTTAAGCAAAATCAAACAAAGTCTTCCACGCGCTCTAGAGAGTTAAATTGAATGATTTTTCCCCTAGTTAGTAACCTTTTAGTTCCATATATACGTGAAATTATTGACTTCTTGATCAATGTGAATTTCGCCAATCTATACTTTTTATCTATAAATAAATAAAAAAAACCAATCATAAATTAATAAGTTTTATTCATCCACCTTAATCATCGGTAAGAGAAACAAACCCCATTACGTTATGATTAAGAGAAATCCGGTCCGGACCTATTTGGACATATTTGAATAATTCGATTTAATTATATAAACAATGAATGTTTAAGGGTGGTTTAATAAGACTTTTATTTTTTGTAAAAGAAGTTTTTCAATAAGTTACTTCAAGCCAATTTCATTTAAAAATTCTTCCAATTAAATAAAATATTTTTTAAAAAAACTATCAAAATATGTTCAAAATGAAAGGGGTGAAGTGGGGTGGGGTGGGGTGAAGAAAATGAAGATTTTTTTAAAATTTCTTTTCTTTTCTTTTGTTTCTTTTTTATTTAATTATTTTAGTTGTTTTAGATTAAAAAAAATGTAGAGTTATCCTTTTATCATTTTTTTTATATAGTAAAAAACATGAGCATTGGTCAACTAAGAGATCCTAGTACTGCACATTTATTGAAATGATTTATGAAGCGGCTATGATTTAAAAATTTGGGACCGTGATACTTACTTTTAAGAGGTTGAGGACCTCTACTGAAATATTAATTTATTATTAATTATCTTTATCATCGTACTTCATAATTTATAGAGATTCACCTTTGAACCTCAGTCAACTGTTTACACTTTACAGTCTTCCACTGTTACTGTTACTGTTACTGTTCACATTCTATATTATTTTATCATCTAAAATGATGGAAATAATGGAATAAAATATACATCCCCACCACCCACCACCATTCTCTTCTAATTTCAATGCTTATCCCCCACATTTCTTTTCCCATTTCCGGAAATTCTCTGTTGTCGATCGGTTTCTCCAGCACCAAATTACAAACTTGGAAAAGTTTAAAGGATCTGATCAAATCAAATGAAGATCC
>CAIGRQ010008628.1:0-11694 GCA_903798375.1 Fraxinus sp. D2006-0159
TTTTTAAAAAAATCAGAATAAACTTTCAAGGTCGCTAATATAATTGTGCTATATATTCAAAAAGCATTAAGCCCCAAGTACAGCGGCTTCTACTGCCAGGGGCTGCCAGGCCCCTCACTGTGCCGGGGCCCCACATGTGAATTAAAAAAAAAAAAAATTGTGGCCCCACCCCCCAAATGTGTCTGCCCTGGCAACCCTGTAAAGCCCCCCCGTACTCCTAGCACGGTTCTAAATACTTTTAATCATTTCACCCTATTGTTGTGCATTTCGAACATCACAATGGAAAACAGCTGTGATATATTTTTACTTAATTAAACTATGTAGGCAGTTGTAATTTATTAATTACTCAGCTTGAGAATCATTTCTGCCGTTTAGGTTTGTTTCCTTGAGTTGATTTATCTACTCTGCTTGCTTTGTATCTAATAGCAGTTTTCCGAGTGAATTGTCTAAATAGGCACTAAACTTTACGCAATGCGTCCAAATGGTCACTGAACTTTAAAAATCACTCAAATGATTACTAAACTTTGCAAAACGTTTCCACTAGGTCACTGAACTTTAAAAATCACCTAATTCATCACTGAACTTTACAAAATATTTCTACGAGATCACTAAACTTTGCAAAATGTTGCACATGAGATCACTGCATTAGTGACCCATGAGAAACATTTTGCAAAGTTTAGTGATGAATTGAGTGATTTTTAAAGTTCAGTGACCTAGTGGAAACATTTTACAAAGTTNGCATTAGTGACCCATGAGAAACATTTTGCAAAGTTTAGTGATGAATTGAGTGATTTTTAAAGTTCAGTGACCTAGTGGAAACATTTTACAAAGTTCAGTGATCATTTGAGTGATTTTTAAAGTTCAGTGACCCTTTAGACGCATTGCGTAAAGTTCAGTACCTATTTAGACAATTCACTCGCGACTTTCCACTATGGCTTGATTTCAATGAAATTTGTGGACCACAATCTGGGGACAGGGAAGGGCGTGTCAGTCTTGGAAATGGTGCTGCTTTTGAGAAGGCATCTGGGAATGTATAATTCTTGAATTTTTTATTTATTTATTTTTTGACCAAACACGTGACAATAGTTTTTCTGTGTGTATTGCCAATTACTTATCATTGCTTGCCTCCATTTCAGCATAATCATAATCTTGGGAAATGCTACAAGTACATTGCATTTTTCATAATGAAGGGGATCTTCTATACGTCCATTATGAACACCTTATGCATTGTTCTATTACTGTACGGATCAAGTTACATATACCTAATTTTTTAAATAATGGTTATCGAATCGTCAATTCACTAAAAAATTATGTACAACAAGAATAATCCATTACTATATACCCATAGCACAACCCCATAATCTTTTGTTCTGCCTGTCCAGAAAATCCCTCTGGTAGTGCCTGGTTGACAACCTCGCGATGTGAGGTTGTATATGCTTCAACAGAGAAAGTTGAATGTGAGCTGAAGTGGAAATATGTGTTGAACTCATTGCAACACAATTTTCGATTTCTATGCAATCCAGAATTATAACTTTTTAAGTACTTAGACTCAACATAACTGGACAGTACTATTGTATAAAGGAAAAAAAAATCTATCATTGGATGTATTTGCATTTGGTTGAACCTTTTGACACTTACGATGTAATGCTATACCAACTTCACGTTAAAAATATGATCGAACATAATAGCTTGGAGCAAACTGCTGCAGGCAGCAAAGAAGCATCCAACAAACTAGCTGCTACAGGCAGCAAAGAAACCTCTAGTAAACTTGACGTAGCAGTCAGAAACTGGAACATGTACTGTTCGTTCAGGCTGCAAGGAACAACTACCTGATTCTGCACACGGGTGCAACAACATAGACCTGACTTGCAAACTGGGGTTGTAGAAATTGAAGCACCCATGTTGGATGATGAATTGAGTAAGAAACTCAAAAGGAAAAATGGTAGAGCAGCCTATCATAACAATGAAGAAAAATAGGGTTAAATCCACTAATGGTCACCTGACTTCTTACTTACTGTCATCACGATCATCCAATTTGATTTTGTTTTCACCATCCCTACCCAACTTTATATTTAAAGGGTATTTGGTGTGGATTAAAATTAAATTTTTAAGTGAATTATGATAGAAGTTTTTGAAATGTGTGGTTGAAAAGATGTGGAACCCATGAAAGATATAGTTGATATTGATTGTTTGAATTTGAATCAGATTAAAATCAGATTTTAATCCGACTCAAACAGGTCTTTAGTGTCATCATGACTACCAAATTTAATTTTATTTCATCATGGCCACCAAAATTAATTTTATTTTATTTTATTCTAAAAAAAATAAAATAAAATAAAATTTTATTTAAAAAAATATTACTTAAAAAATAAATAAAATAAAAACTTATTTACAAAAAATCTTACTTAAAAAAATAAAACAAAATAAAAACTTATTTAAAAAAAAGAAACTTTTATTTAATTTTATTTTTTAATTGATAATGCAAATTTACCCTTTTACCCCTTTTAAAATTAGTGAAAATAATGAAAAGAAGTTGAGTGACTATGATGAAATGTTATATAAAATGGGGTGATCATAGCGAAATAAAATCAGATTGAATAATCACGTTGACACTAAATCTAAAGTTTGGTGGTCATTGTGATACAAGTATAAAGTTGAATGATCGTTAGTAGATTTAACCCAAGAAAAATAGGAAGAAAGGATCCCACATTCATGACTTTAATCAACCGAGGTTGTAATGTTTTGTTTCACTTTGAATCTCTTGATAGGGATCTTTTGATAATTTGTAATGCTTGTTTTGTAAGTCCAACTATGCTCGGAGTAGTTATACTCGATTTTTCATCAATTCAATTTTTTTATTGATAAAAAATGAATTTTTATCAGTAAAAATGTGGGATATTATGTTATGCATTTCATGTTTATGAATTGTCTATTATATGGACAATTGTATCGTAACATGCAATCGAGTTTGTGCAAATTGAAAGAAATGCGTTTTGAGACATCTTTGTATTGCAAATACTTGTGATGTCTTGTCAAAATTCAAACGAGCTATAATATCATTCAGGAAGAGAGAAGTTCAAAAATCTTGTGCACGAGTAATTGCCATTCTTCCCTTGATGGTCGCTCTATAAATTATGAGATTTGGATATGATTATGAAAGCTTGCAATCCAATAACTCAAATCAATTCCTACTCTAGATATTAAACACAGCTTGATTTGGTTAGTCAATTGAATCGAGTGTTCAGTGCAGTGTTATATTCATCGTGAGAATGAGAATTATTGGTTAAGCTGAAAATGTTCACTTATAATTAATGACTTATTTTTACATTAAGATGAGAGTTACTTGTAAACACGGAGTACAATAGTCGTCCAGCCCGGCCCGGGTTTCAACACCACCGGCCAGGCAACTTTTTGGTTCTTCCGGGAGTTGCTGCAGCAATCCTCATATGCTCAATGAAGGCTTCAGTATTCACTTCCTCTGATAAAATATCCTCTAATTTGTCCGAATTGATCACCAATTTCACCCTCCAAACACCCTTTCTTCGATTTCCCAACCTGGTAACAGCCTCAAAATCTTTAACACGCCCCTTTGACGGATTCATTTTTTCATCTCTGATTGGTAAGAGATAGTAGAATTGACCGTCGACAAGCTGCTGATGATCAAACAATGGAGAAGAAATTTGATTTTGCCTAAAAATTTTGTATCCAGGAAAGTTTTCGAGAACTTCCCGGACTAATTTAGGGCCTTTTAATTCTAATATATCGCCGGAATCTGTCATGATCCGGATAAAATCCACCTGATTTGCAGCATCAGAAACAGATTTGAGAGAGCAATTCCCCATTGCAATTTCCCTTTTATTTTTTTGGTTGCTACTTTGTTTCTTTGTTAATCAGGAAAGCTGTGGTTGTATTTATGGAAGAAAATATTGAATCAATTTCGGCGGGGTCACGGATTTGGATGGGGAAAAAAACATTTAAATAAAAACAATAAATATATGTACGCAAGACGATTAAACATATATCATCAAAATCTCACAAAATCCCTAAGGCCTGTTTGATAGCCTCTATTTTTCTTGGAAGTTGGAATTTTTTTCCACTTTCCACATTTTTAGTTGTTTGATAGGTATAATTTTCTTGAGAATTGGTTTTCCACTTGGGGAGCTCACGTGATCCAGTTTTTTCAGACTGCTGCTGCGTTTTTTTCGACAATGAAAACAAATGTCATATCCAATTGCAAAAATTATTTTCACTTTAATGGACAATTTTCGTGTAAAATAAAGTCAAACGAATACTAAACTTTAATGAAATAAATGATTTTTTAGGAAACAAAAATTTTCATTTTTTTTTTTTTTTGCAATGGAAACAAATTTTCTAACCAATTGTGGAAAGACTTATCACTTCAATGAACAATTTTCATGTAAAACAAAGTCAAACGAACACAAAAATTTAAAATTTTTCGGGTGAAAAACTATACCAATCAAACACACTTAATTAACAGTTCTTTGTAAAATAATTTCTAGGCAATTACTTTCCCTGAAATTCATTTTCTTTCCACCTATTTTTTACCATTACAATCAAACGGACCCTAAGTTCATAATTTTCCATACATAAATGTCATTCTATAAAAATAAAAAAAAAGGAAATTAATCTAGTTTTCGTAGGAAGAGACGTGTTAAAACTTAAAAGATGAAATTTAAATAAATATATGAATCCCTTCCTTAACATAGTGCTAGGTTCTTTAACCACCATTCTATTAGTGTGGTGTTGACTTCACAATTTTTAAAAGTGAGGGTTCGAATCCCAACCTATTTAAGTGGATGAGATTACATTTCTACGTGATGAAAAATGTCAATATTTCAATTGAGAAGGAGAGAATCGTCAACTCACTTGATATTCGTGAAAGTCGTGTGTGATTTTAATTTATACATTGAAGATTTTTGTGACGTATGAATTCCGATTCATTGATTTATATCGAAATCTTAATTTTAAAAGTTGAAGGCTTAAAATGAAAAATTAAAGAATATCAACCTAACTTTTACTCATTAAATTTGAAGACAAGGTGATTAATCGGTTGACGCAACAATCTTTAGTAAAATTCAACGAGGTCACGGATTTGGATGGGGAAAAGAAGATGAGAATGTGGCGGAAGAGACAATTTTTGCGTTGCTTTTTGAAACTTGAGTGCAAAATTTATGGGATCGAATCAATTACGGTGATCCCTAGAATAAAATAAGATATGCAGTGTACATTTGTGGCCGGCCAAAGTCGATATCATCGAACTAGGGGGTGTGCATCTAGACAGTTCAACGGCTAATTTTCAAACATAAACATGGGAGTATAATAGACAATTTTTTTTTTTTTTTTTTGGGGATTAATTACGTCTTATGTTAATGGTTACTCTGAGTTGTGAGTAACGAACCTATTTTCTTACTGCTAATAACCATTTAAGTTTATAAGTTAGTATTCAGTCAAAAATATTCTACCAACGCCATGAAGTACCAACATATCTTATTTATAATGTTGAGTAAGTTATTAGTATAAATTGTGTTAAACGTGGGTTTATTATACGATTTAAGCATAAAAATAGGACAAAATTAAAGTCGGGTTAGTTTTCATATTTAATCCCTAATTTCTAACTCTCTAATTATGCTGGATATGAGTAATAAGAGCTTGCCTGGGCGCAATTAAAATCAACAAAAACCAGCTTTTTATGACCGTTGCCCTTCAAAATGTGGAGCCCGCTGTGAGTACACTGATGTCAAAAATTGTGGGCGCAACGGGGGGAATTTCGATTTTAATTGCGCCCAGACAAGCGCTAAATAACATTGTTTGATGACATGTTAACGAAGCTACCTATAAATGTACATTAATATTTTTAGACGAAGTACATGAATAATTTTTCTTGCTATCACTTCCTTTATGAATTAAGTAACTATACTTTAATTTTATTTAATTAGATAATTACACTTTAATTCAATTTCAATCGGACATAGTTATTCAATTAAAATCATATCAAAGTGTAAGTACCTGATTATTTAATTAACAAATTATAGTTAGCACAAATAAAATATATACATTTTTTTATTTTTTATTTTGGTTAAAAGATACTCCATTATCTATATTGTCGACCCCCTTGCGCCATATTTAAACAATTTGGAATATATCTCCAATCAGCTCATTTTTAAAAACAAAAACTTCTTAATTTTGAAGCTCTTCTGCAGTGAACTCGAGCTCTTTGACCAAGTTCTCTCGAATATCAAATAACGATTGATACACGAAATTGATATTAACCATTTTTCAGAATATTCAGAAAAAAAACAACAATGAATAAGGGACAAAATACAGCCGTGTGGTCAAATATTGAATAAGGGACAAAATAATATTTTGAAAAGGAAGGGCTTGTTATCTGGCCATGCCTACTTCCAACATCATCATCACTTGAAAAAAAATCTTAACTCGAATTTGCTACATGCCAACACAATATTTATAAGCTAAACTCATCTTTTTGATTATTTATAAATAATAATTCTTCGGCTTATAAAAAGGAAGTATTGAACTCCTCCTCCTAATAGAAGTCTTTCACATTCCATGGATTCATATTTACAGATGATCATTGCCTATTCTTTACTTGTATAACTTCAATGTGCTTCAAAAGTACAACTGAGATTCTCTCTCTCCTTCATAGTTCATTGTGTTGTATAATGTGTGTAGTATACTGTGCTCCGATTCCTCAAACGCTCAAAGGTTTGTCTTCTACAAAAATATCCAAAAGCGAGATCGCCTACAATAACCAAAGAAGGATAGAACGTTAATGGCATGTTTGTTATGTTAAACTCGAAAGTCAACAATACAATTTAAGTTCAAATCTTGTTTGTTATCATGTACAAAAAAATGTTAAATGTGTAACAAACATACCCGATTAGGGCTAAGAATAAACAAAGATTAGGTTTTCAGATAGGCGTATAACAATATAACAATATTCAATATAATTCTACGAGATTTAGCTTTGTTGAAGGAAACTGATTTTGACAAAAGGAGAGACTAATACTTCAGGGACATTTAACTCGAGGCGGAACTTAGGACCATCATAGTGGTGAAGAATTGGCCTGAAAGAGTCTTCTTCCAGTGGCTCACAGACTTTTCTTGTAATCACACGTACCTGCACAAGATACACGTAAATCTAAAAACCATTCCAGTAAACAAAGACCATTTAAAACAATGGAAGGGCAAACATTTATCCTCATTTACAGCAAATATAAAGTTGCATTCAACTCAATTTATTTTGCAGAATTACTTTAGTGTCAACAAGGATGACAATAAACAATTTCTAAATAAGCACGGGCTTTGTACATAGTAGGGATTAGGGAAACTTAAATGTTTGAATGCCTAATAAACCCCTAACCCAAGTACACCCAAAAAATTCATGGTTGATGAGATAATAAGCATATAGTATGATTAGGCTCCAAACATTCCAACTATCCGTGCACAAAGTTTATACTATGAATAATGACTAGGTACACACCTGAGCAGGGAAGCGCGATTCACCAGGGTTTTTTTTGTCTTCCCAAGCTGTTGGGTCAATATTTGTGCCACCAAAACTCGCAGCCTGAAAGATTAACATATACGATTAGAAAGGATGACAATTTTAAGTGAGCTGAGTAACAACCATATAACCTCCAAAACATATTTGAGTACAAACCTCAAAAACTCCATGAAGTTGGTGAGTCGAATAGTTGTAGAGAAAGAGAGGTAATCCTGGAGGAATTGCTCGGACTGAATCTCGATAACGGGGAGGCAAGCCTGCAAAAAGGAACATTGTAAAAAATGTCAAGCACAGACAAAGATGCAGTCAACATGATAGATCCAATATTTGATAGAACTAATCAATGCTAGTTCAAATTGACTTCGAATAAATATGCTTCTCTTCTTGATTAATTCAGAACTCCAACAGTCTTGAACAACATTTTTGTCAGAATTCATAATTACAAATCCAGTAGATAATTTACACAATACAAAGTAATGGATTGCTTAAATTTGCTCTTTGTTTCATTTAATGATCACGAAACAAATGTTCTTAACTAACAACAAAACAACAGAACAATTAATACAGCCAACCCACACATTATATTATTGAAACCATTTTCTGTAAAAAAAAAAAATGAAATTATGTTGAAGAACTCTCATATTTCAAAATTAGTAATAAAAGAGAAACCAATTTCACACCAAAAACTAAAAATAAAAACTAAAAAAAATTCACTACGAACATCACTAAAACGTCCAAGACTCCAAGAATGATGAAAAGATCACAGCTTTTTATCATTTAACTGTTTTAATAATGATTTATTCTAGGGAAATAAATAGCATTTCCCAAAAAATTTTATAGTCTAAACTAGTCTTTTGAATATCAGATAATTTAATCAATAACACCATACTCCAATATAATCCTTTAATAGACAAATGAATCAAACATATTGCGGGCGTGATCATATTCATTACTGGACAGTTATTTACAAAGAATTTAACCATTTTAACAACCTTAACACTGTCTAAACCAACATATTAAATAGCAAAGAGGAATAAAACATAGCAAGAGAATCAAAGAGAAAGTAATAAATAAATTATGACATACCAAAGAGCTGTCTCCTGAGATTCTCTTGCATCGTATCATTGTTGCACACAAAGATATACCCGCCAACTGTTTCATTTCTAGGCAGAGATTCTGAGGGCGGCAAAGTCTTGAACCTCTTATCAGAAGCGCTCTTGTTTTCACTATTATTGTTGTTATTGCTCTCCTTATTATTCTTATTCTTCTTTCCACTTTTATTCCCACCATAGGAATGTTCATCTTCATTTTTACCACTTTTATTTATCTTCCCGTTCGCCAGAACATTGTTAAGATTCTTACCTTTACTGTAACTGTTAAAATTCAGAGAAGGAGTCGAGTAGATTCCTTTGTTGAAGCCACCGTTCAACCTCACGGATCCGTACCCGGAATTAGTATTATTACTGTTTAGCCCAGCCTTCCATTTATCGTTGCTGAACCCAAAATTGAAGCCATTGAAATCTGACTTGGAATCATCAACAGGGTTGTTGAAGGATGAGTTGATTGAATTGAAAGAATTGATATCACTGTCCAAACCAACAGAACCATACCCAGGATTATTATTACCATACACCCCAGCTTTCCGACCATCATTGTTGAACCCAAAATTGAAGCTATTGAAATCAGACTTGGAATTATCAACTGGGTTGATTGAATTAAAAGAGTTATTAACCTCGCTGGCACCAACCCTTATGTCGAAATTCCGCCTCTGCTCAGTGGGGCGTTTGGTCGAATAGTTGGTGCTCCAAATTGAGTCGTTTAAAGAAAGACTCGCCAAATTGCTTCCTTCAAGCCGAAGATCATCACTAAATTGCCAGAAAGACGACTGATTTCCATTCTCCATTTCCTCTTCAGCTCTGAATACAGGAATTAATTATGTGTTGATACTGAAACTATAATATGGGTAAGAAAGGGTCTGGGAGTGGGTATATAAAATGTAGAAAAGTAGGAAATTTCTAGGAAGTGAAAAACGGGATGGCGTGTAGATTTGGCAAAGGTAGTACTGTGCAAGAGAAAAGGAAAGGCAGAAAAATGGAAGTTTGAATTAAAAATTTAGGTGAGAATGGGAGAGCGGTGACGGCATAAACACGGTTTGAAGAAGAAGACGTGGACCATAACACGAGTGAGATAGTGGGGAGTTGAATTTTTGTATTGTCTTTTTTGGTAATTATGATTATGATATGAATCTAGAAGGTCATATTTATCTAAGAAGATACCATGGAAGGTGAGGTGTTCACATTTTGCTTAGGTGCTAAGGATAATGTTTGATGAGGGAAAGTTTTATTGCAAGCCACTCAATATGTAGGTTTGTACAATTTTAAATCGATGGACGATTTTCAATTTATATTTTTATAAATTGTTAATCAATTTGACGTAAGTGAACCCGATTTTTCGAATTTGAAATCTATGCTCACTTTGGTCTTGACATCTTATATAAGCTCTACGCATGTTTTGTTCTCGATTCGTACAAACCAAATGCGCTATCTACTATAACTTTCTTTCTTTGGACTAGTCGTTTCATCAATTTTTTAGGAGAAGCCCAATCTCATATTTGAGAATCGACATGGTTAAAGGATTTCGTTTGTGATTGATAGAACTGGTGCACTTGCAAGTTCTTTAACTTGAATTGCTTCAAGAATAAGAATCAACCTAGACTTAGAGTAGTTAATTTTATAGACATAATGGTTAACATGAGAAAAATATAATTTTGTGGATTCTTTTGAAAACAATTGAAATTGGATGACTAACATTAAACAAAACTATAAGTTGGGTGCCAGCGGTCGTTTGACGTGATTACACGTGCCCTTATGGAAATAGCTCTGTTCCTATTTATTATCTTGTCATGGGCCCAAATTTAATTCGTATGAAATTTACGCAAATGTAATTTGTTTTAACTTTTTTATTTTTAATAATTTTATGTTAGTATCAGAATTTTTTTTGTTTGCTTTATAGTTTATACACCACTTCAGAGAGAACGAATATTTTGGAAATGTTATCCATAATCGACCTGTCAGATTTACAACTCAATAAACTTGTTTAAGGTGAGGTAAATTAGTTTAACAACGTCTAATGCTTTATTATATGTAAAATACAAAAAAAAATATATCCGATAAATTGTTTATTTGACAAGGATCCATACGTTTTTACTTTCATTTTCTCTAGGTTTTTCGTTTGAAATCAAGAACGAAGTATGTTAATTGAAATTAAATAAAAAAATGGACTTTTTTGTTTTGAATTTTTTATCCCAATCGATCCCTATTTTCTTTGTTTTTTTTTTCATTGAAATCGAATATAGAATTTGTTAATTTACCAAAATAAAAAGACTTTTTTTAGAAAAAAAAAAAAATTCTACCTAACAAGGTAATTGCATATATGCCCGATTACCTTATTTCTTGATATATCTTCTTGCAATTTTTTAAACATGTTTGACTCAATATAATAATAGAAATCTTCAAACATGATGGATAATTTGATTGGTTACCTTTAAAGAGATGCACATTGGAAGAATTTGACAACAAATTATGGACATAGAATAGGACTAAGAACAGATAACAAATGGTCAAAGCCTTTGCCAATTCTTGAAGGTTAGTGTATTTGAGTGAGCCTGAAAGCATGTGGCAGAATTGGTGCAGTTTTGACTTGTGGAAAATCACTATTATTATTTTTCTGAGAGGGTCATTAGTAGGTTATCAAACAATTGTGTGCACAACTTGGACAATGTATTGTTTGGAGAATATTGGTTGAGAAAAAAAGTTGTCCTCTCTAAACTTTAACCAAAAAAAAAAAAAATTAAAAAAATGCTCAGTTGATTTTTTATTTTTTACCAGTTGAGGGAAGAATATGCTTGATGCGATTTGAACCATACGAGTACACACTCTATCGAAATCATTAGTTCGTAAAAAGGAAGCTCCTAAGTTATAAGAAATTTTGTAATTTTCTTGTACTTAGCATATAGTGTGTGTTGGATTTTTTGATACCCAATAAATCCGAGTTATGATGTTAAACCGTTTTGTTGGATTAGTCTTCATCGGCTTCGGCCGATGATTGAAGTGGAATGTCGACACCACGATGAACGAACCATCCCGACCCCC
>CAIGRQ010008698.1:0-16049 GCA_903798375.1 Fraxinus sp. D2006-0159
TACTTGGCCCGATTGCCACCTCTATTTCGCATGGCTTGTAGACCCATATGACCGCATGGTTCTCCAGCTTGCATCCATTCTTCGTTTCTTGATTTCGATGCGTTCAAAGTCGTTCCGGCCCCCGACCCCAGCATCGAACTTGACCATAAGATGGTTAACTTCAATATTTTGTACTTTTTCACCTCGATTTGATCTCAAACTTGTCCGTATCTTTGTCTCGACGCTCATCGAACCTTCATCACACATCCCTCTCTCTTCGAAAGGATTCGTCCTCGAATCCGAACCTGCATCAAACGAAGCAACATTAGCAATGCTGAAAATGGTAACTGTTACAGACTTACCCAGTAGAAGCAAATTGTAGCCATCATTCTCGATCAGAGCAATGGAGTGGCATAGTCTGTCTCTCCTAGGATGTAGCTTGGACCTCCTCTAAGTTCGTATCCACCTCGTACGTGTGATCACCCAACTACCACCACCTAGGTCAAAACAAGACTCAACTCGATAGCCCCATTTGGCAATATTGAGATATGACCATAATAATCACGTGCTTTTCACCAAAACTACTACTAACACCAATACATAAAGTCATTGAATTGAACAAGGTTAGTAGATTAAAACCACTCATTAAATTGACGCGTGGAATGGAAATAATAGACCTTAAACTTACTCCTAACACATCCTATAAATCCAGACTAAGACACGTAAGAACATCATGATAGAAATAGAAATATGCTTGCCTATAACTCCCAATAATTCAACCCAATTGCCTATCATATGTGATTAACTCCGTGAGACATGCTAGAATTTCATGATGCAGTAAGTGCATATCATAGTCCAGAAAGAAATTTTTCATAAATGTATGTGACGATTGACTTACTATCCTCAAGACTTATTAGAAGCTTTATCATGTACCAAAGTAGATATCCCATGTGAAAATATATTACTACATGCTAGCTTATAGTCTAACCTACGTATAGGGATTTGATACGTTACCATGGTGTGGTTACATTATTCTCCTTTGTTACTCACCAATTTCTCCATATGCTTTGCATCAGGTGGATAGTCAACGTATTGCGCCTCGCGAATTATTCCTCTATAGAATAAATCTTTGAATTCTTGCAAAAGAGAAATATCCAAATTGGGGAGAAAATTGTTAGTTCTCACTAAAGCCCTCAAACACTCGACCCTTCTTGCATATAAGCTCACCCTGAAATTTTCTCTCTTATCGGACTTTTCCCTTCCTTTTCTCTAGTGTGGCTTTACTCTTTTTTCTCACTCTCAGCCACCTTATTTTCTTCTCTCATGCTCTCATTTTTCTGCTCTTTATTTTTGTTCTCTCGCTCACTTTTTAGTTTTAATTGGTCCTCATGGACCTGCTGTGGTGTCAAAGGTACAAGCGTGATGATTTTTCCATCCTTCACAAAGTTGTACCTATTTGTGAATCCATCATGCTCCACTCTCCTATCATACTGCCATGGCCTATCCAACAAGAGATGTCCCGTATGCATTGGAACCACATCACATAACACCTCATTACTATACCGTCCAATTCTAAAGTTCACCAAGACCCTTTTGGTAACCTGTACATCTACACACATATTCAGCCACTCCAGTTTGTATGGTTGTGGATGCCTCAAAAGAGGTAACCCCAACTCCTCTACAAGGGTTGCGCTAGCCACGTTACAACTCCCTCCATCTATTATCAAACTGCAAACCTTATCCTTAATGTGACACATGGTGTGAAACAAGTTCTCCATTTTCTGCTCTTCATCATCCATCTTCACTTATGTAGTAAGAGCACGCATTACCACTAATGACTCCCCCACCAGGTACTCCACATAAGTTTCACCTTTAACATCGTCCAACTCAGGTATAAAGTCACTCCCACTTCCATCATTAGACTCAATCTCTCAATTTTCTCGAAAAATCATCACCCGTTGGTTTGGACACTAAAGCGATACGCCTCGAACCCAAACGCTTGAAGCATTTAATATCCCTTAACTTACCAATTTGAGACTCGATGTTTGGTTTTTTTTTTCCACATCCTCCTTAACCTTAGATATTTTAACCTTTCCCCTAGTCTCTGCCTAATTAGTCCTATCACCACCACTCTATTTAGGTTCCGTAGTAAACCTCGCTACCTTCTTTCATCTAAGTTGCCTCTCCATCTTCACATCCACGTGCACCAAGTCCTCCAATTTCATATAGTGCTACAACTCTACTGTGTTGGCAATGTCCCTATTCAACCCATTCAATTCAACCCATTCATAAACCTAGCCATGGTGGCCTCTCGATCCTCCTCTACGTTCGCTCTAATCATCGTCACCTCCATCTCCTTATAATAATCTTCCACACTCCTAGACCCCTGAGAAAGAGTTTGTAATTTTTGATGAAGGTCCTAGCAATAATGTCTCGATACAAACCGTTTTCTCATATGAGCCTTCAACTCTCTCCACATCTCAATCGGCCTATCCAAATTCTTCATGCTGCTAGTTGCCAACTGATCCCACCAAATAATGGTGTAATTTGTGAACTCCACTATAACTAACTTCAACTTTTTCTCCTTCGAGTAATTATGGCAATCAAACACTAATTCCACTTTATTTTCCCATTCTATATAAGTCTTAGGGTCACTCCAACCTTCAAAAGCTGGGATGTTTAGTTTGATGCTTCCCAAATTTCTATCAGCCCCTCAATCAAACATACATCATCTATTCCTCATTTGTCTCATATCAGCTTCCAAATAATAATCATCACTCTCTACACTCACGACCTCGTCTTCCTCATCAAATTCAGCCACATGATTCCGTCCTCGCCTATCTCATCTATCCTCACGAAGAACCCTTTGAAGCGTCCCTCGCTGCTAACTCTTAATCAAGGTTTCATGCCTAGCTACATCACCACTAATACGATCAACCGCCAAACCAATTGATCAAACCTATGATGTATAGTCTGCATACTATCCAGAAACTCTGCATAGCCCCTTAGGCATGGCTTCTTCCTCGCCTTTACTCATATCGCAAATAATTAATTAACAAAAATTAAATGAAAACGAATAACTAAAATGAAAATACTTTACCTCACGTGTTTTGCACTCGTGTATCACTCCAAATTGACTTTTTCCCGATAATGAGCTCACCACTCTTACCTTTTACCGCTTGTCCTCTTTTCTCAATGGCTCGAGAAATAACCGATCTCAATCAAATGGGACACAAATCCCGCAGCGAACACCACCACAAGCACAAGTTTAGAATAATCAACAAAATTCTCACGGGTTGAGGTAATTCAACTCAATTTCCAGAAAAAAAAAAAACATTGCGTCGATGCAATGTTTTTTTTTCTGTGTTGCCTCTAAACATTCACGAGATGTAGACTTTTTTTGTCCCTCTTTTTTGTCCTTTTTTTTTCTCTTTTTCTTTTTTGACTCTCTTTTTTAACGAAACTCAATAAATAACTAAATAATTAATCTAGAGGCAATTAAACGACACAATTATATGAAAATAACGATTTAAAAGCAAGAAAAATAAAACTGATTTTTTTTACTCAAACAATAAAATAATTAACGAAAAATAAAGGATAGATGACCTAAATTCTAGAGCCTGACTGTGATACCAACTGAAGTGAATCCAACCAAGAGTCGATCTTGGGAACCCACAAACAAGATGGAACAAATTTAAGAAAGCTAGAAATCACGTCGCAAAAATCAACCCGACCCGTACCAAGAATCGAGATTACACGTAAGATATTCGACCCGTCGATTATCCAAAACAAAAACCGTGAAGTGGGAACACTACAAAAGGATTTCGAGACCTTTTGATAAGTTTATGTTAGAACTTTAAGCCACCAACAATTGGAGGAATAAAACTCTCTGGAATTGTATCAAATTGTTGACCTCTTCACAATTATGTTAGGATCTAATGAATAAACCACCAACTTGATCAAATAGCGGTGCAACAAGAAAAGTTAATAATAAGGAGAAGAACAAATCTTAATGCTTGAATCATGAATTAACTCTGTCCTAAAAGTATTATTTGCATCATATCTCTAAGAATTTGAGATGATTTAGGAACTTCAAGCAAATAACTTTAGCAGATTTTTTCAAGATTTTATCCAAATTGCAAAAGCACAAATGAAATCCAAAAGAAGGAAAATGTAGGCTTTATGAAATCTTAAATCTTTTGGCTTTTAATGAAGGATAGGGATGTCAATTCAGCTTGTATCCTCCACCTGAAAAAAGGCTAAGTCAACTAAGGCATAGGACGGTCTCATTTTTTGTCTCATTCCCCTATGGCTCGGTGGAACAGCGCTAAGGCTTAGGCCGGTCTCATTTTTGGGTGACTGCCCAAACCTGAGCAAGCCCGCATGGCAGGCCAAAATGGCCCATGTCACAGGTTCGTTGCAGGCAGTTACGACTACATGCCTGAAGGGTGGTTGTCTACTAGAAGTAGGCAGCTAGCAGCTACAAGCAATTGCATCACAACTCACAAAAAATTAATAAATAAAGTATAAAAAATATAAAATCGAGTCGGCTCGGCTTGATAAGGCCCAAGCCAAACCTCGGTTTTTAGGCCAAGCTTTGCTCATATCAGCAAAAAAAGCTTGAATTTTTGCCTGAGCCGCGCACTTCGGCTTGAGCTCGTTTACATTCCCAATGAAGGATTATGGTGTTATATGGGATTTTAGATATTATTTATCTATTTGATATGTCATTCCAATCAAAAAAAATCTATTTAAAGAGGTTAAAACGCCCTATTTATAGCAACTAGTCAACGTTGAACATGTGCTGCACGTTATTGTGAAATACTTTATAGATGCTTTAAAAATAATATTTGAATATGCGTGAATGTTAATTAATTTAGAATTAATATCGAAGAATATATACACGATAACGAATGTTAAATCAGATATTTAATTTTCAATTAAGTAAAACTGGATGTTAATTAGCATACATGGTCCAGAATCATGAAATACATTATTGAATGTGAAATTTTAATTAACTTATAATTAAAATTAATAATACTGAAATGCATAAATGAAGATGAATATTAATTAATTGAGAATTAATAAGAGAAAATTCAAACATTAATGAAAACACGTCGGTGAAATGAATTTGTCAAATGTACATGTACATTAATGGTAATTAAATAGTTCAATAAATTACATATATATTGAAAAACAAAAAGTATGGTATTATTGAAATAATTGAATAATAGAAATGATTCTTACTTGATTTGATATTTAGTGGGTGTTTGGCCCCCATTTTTTAGGAAGACTTAGTTTTTGAATAGTGATTGATGGGAGAGTGTGTGGTGGAAAAGTGATGAAAAATTTTAAATTTGTGTATAATATTATTTTATTTGGAGAATGTGTGGTTGAAAATGAGTACGGTAGAAAAATGAATGGGAAAAAAGGAGAAAGAATGGGGCTCAAACATGGGCTTAATATATTATTGATTATTGATGAAAGGACACGCCATTCCAACTGTGCCAAATCAAGCTCATGAAATGCCAGTTTTTGATTTTATATTGTTACGTCCCTTTCGACTGTCTCCATTTCCATGGTCGTGATTCAAGATTTTTTTTCCAACTTGTATCATGTATAAATACTGCATACGTTAAAATTCGATTAAATTACAACAGAATCCTGACTAATTTGACGATCTACTCCCATGTGTTGTCAGTTAAAATGGTGCTATCAACGTGATGACCGATCACAGCAAAATCATGCTGCTAGCTGCTACCCTTCCTGAATTTTAGGAGTGGTTTATCAAGTTAGTTAGACACTTGGCAAATCAATTCTAGAATATTTATTGTATGTACATTGCTTGTATAGCTCGTGTGTATATTAAACAATTGTAATTGATCAATGAACATAGTGAATTGAAGAAGCAATTCCAACCACTTTCTCCTTTCTTTAATTTGGTATCAGAGCCAAAAGACATGTCTAACACCGAAAATCAATCAAATCCAATAGAGTTAAGCTCAGCACCAGCCATCCATGTTGCTGCAAATTACAACTCACCATTTGGAATGAATCTCACTCAGACTGCATCAGTGAAACTCGACAAAAACAACTTCCTACTATGGAAGAATATGGTTATGCCTATTATTAGAGGACATAACTTGGAAGGATATCTGCTAGGGATAAGTGAGTGTCCAGCAGAAATTCTGGCTACCCAAACCTCCGTTGGCCAAGGAGAAGCAGTGGAAATGACTCAAAATCCAGAGTAAAATAAATGGATTTCAACTGATCAATTGTTGATTGGATGGTTATATTCATCCATGACTTCAGAAATAGCAGTAAAGGTTATAGGCTGTACCAGTTCAAGCAAACTATGGACAACAGTGGAAGAGAGCTTTGGCATATTGAACAAGTCAAGGGTGGTGTTCCTTCTGGAGAATTGCAAAGGATAAGGAAGGGATCCATGTCTATGGATCAATACCTCACCACTATCAAACAGTTGGCTGATAACTTAGAAATCGCTGGGAAGATCATCAATCAAAGTGATCTCATAACTCAAGTACTCTCAGGTTTGGATGGAGAGTACACTCCCATAGTGGTACAGATTAATGGCAGAAATACCATCTCCTGGTATGAGTTATCATCTGTACTTATGACGTTTGAAAGCAGACTTGAATATCTTAGTCAAGTCAGGAATGATTTTGCCTCAATGAATGTTGGTCAATCAAATGTGCACCTGGTTCACAAAAATTATACAAGCACCGTCAGAGGTTTTAGAGGAACCAACAATGTGAGATCGGGAGTTTTTAGAGGCAGAGCAAGAGGCAGAGGTAGAACTGGAGCTGGCAGGCAAAATGAAAATAGAGGACCATATCAAATTTGTGGATTCCAGAATCATTCGGCAAGTTGGTGTTTCAATAGGTATGATGAAAGATATATGGGTAGCAAACCGAATAATCAAGGGCATCAGAGTAACAACTTTACTCGTTCAGCATATATGGCTTCACCTCAAATTCTTGAAGATCCAACCTGGATTGTGGACTCCGGTGCCAGCAATCACGTAACAGCTAAAAAAGGTAATCTGCATACTAGCACAAAATATGAAGGTAAAGGGAAATTGTTGGTTGGTGATGGAAACTCACTACACATTGCACATATCAGGAATGGTAACGTTCCTACACTAACTGATAAGCCTCTTATATTAAACAAGTTATTACATGTGCCTTCGATCAAGAGAAATCTAGTTAGTGTCTCTCAGCTTACCAATGATAACAAAGTATTTATGGAATTCTTCTCTGATTGTTATACTGTGAAGGACCTGCAAACGAGGAGAATCCTGCTGCAAGGGATACTGAAGGATGGGCTGTATCAGTTGAATTTACCAAGCTACAAACCAGAACACACAGCAACAGAGTCAAGTCATCAAAATAAATCCAACTGCTACTCAGTGAGTTCCAGTTGTAAAGAGTCAGCCCAAGTTGTCAAAATGTCTGAGTCTGAACTTGATATTTGGCATAGGAGGTTAGATCACCCTTCAAATCATGTGTTGAGTCAAGTCTTCGAGTCATGTAATAAGTTCAAACGAGCTAATGAAACTCCTACTTTCTGTGAGTCATGTAAACTTGGCAAATCTCATGCACTGCCTTTCAATACCTCTTCATCATATGCCTCAAATCCTTTAGATTTGGTGCACACTGATGTATGGGGACCAGCATAGCTGAATTCTACCTTAGGATTTAGATACTATATAATTTTTATGGATGACCATAGTAGATTTATCTGGATCTACCCCATGAAACATAAACTTGAGGCCCTGAACATCTTCACTCAGTTCAAAAAATTAGTTGAAAATCAACTGGAGAGAGATTAAATCACTACAATCGGACTGGGGAGGAGAGTTCAGAAACTTTGGCAAAATTGCTCTAGGATCAAGCATTAAGATTAGACATTCATGCCCTTATACCTCTGCACAAAACGGTAGGGTAAAAAACACATGGATGTCATTGAAACAGGATTGACATTGCTAGCTCAAGCCTAAATGCCCTTATTCTACTGGTGGTAATCATTCAAAACAGCAGTCTACTTGATAAACAGACTTCCTACTTCTGTCCTTAAAAACAAATCACCATATCAGACCTTATTTAGAAAATATTTCGATTACAAATTGTTGAAAACCTTTGGTTGCACATGTTATCCATGCTTTAGACCCTATCAGAAGCACAAGTTTAGCTTCCATTCACAGAGATGCGTCTTCCTTGGCTATGGTGACTCACAAAAAGGTTATAAGTGTCTAAGTTCAACGGGTAAAACTTACACTTCAAGACATGTTGCTTTCAATGAGTTAGAATTTCCATTTAAAATAGGGTTCATAAACAAGCTATGTCGGTCACAGACTTCTGAAACAACCACGAGTTTCCTTCCCCTTGCTGAGTCAAGTCATAAACCTATCCCTCCAAACACAACTGATACTGCTCAGCTTTATGTATCACCTGCTGCAGACCTTTCTAACAGAGAACTTGTGATTGGGAGTGAAGTAGATGCAGGTAATAATGATGAGGATAATCAAGAAGAGTTAACCAATCATGAGGAAACTGAAATTCAGCCTGGTAAACAGAACACTGGAGTTAATGTTGAGAACACGTGAAATGAAAATGCTGGTGAACAGAACACTGGAGTTAATGCTAAGAACATAGGAAATGAAAATGATGTTCACAACATTGGTCATCAAATGGTTACTAGAAGCAAAGCTAGGACTTTCAAACCAAAAGTCTATACAAGTCAAGTGTAGGATAAATTAACTGAGATTTAGCCATTAACTACAAATAAGGCTCTACAGAGTAGCAGTTGGCGAAAAGCAATGTAGGAAAAATACAATACTTTAATGAGGAATGAGACATAGACACTTGTACTGCCTGTGACTGGAGCAAAAGTAATTGGTAACAAGTGGGTATTCAGGCTGAAATTTGACACCAAAGGAAGAGTGCAAAGGCAAAAAGCACGACTAGTTGCTAAGGGATTTCTTCAAACTCCTGGGATAGACTTCAGTGAAACGTTTAGTCATGTTGTTAAGGCATCAACCCTGAAGATTATCCTAACACTTGCTATATCTGAAGACTGGGAAATCAAGCAGGTGGACATAAAAAATGCGTTTCTGAATGGTGAGTTAAATGATGTGGTATATATGGATCAGCCACAAGGATTTGCAGATAAAGAAAATCCTAACTTTGTTTGCAAATTAAGAAAGGCTCTATACGGACTAAGGCAGGCACCTAGAGCCTGGCATGAAAGGCTAAAAGGTACCCTGTTAGACTGGAACTTTCAATGGTCAAGAGCTGATAATTCTTTGTTTTTCTTGGAAGGTGAAAGAGATGTGCTTTTTGCCCTGATATATGTGGATGACATAGTTATAACAAGTAATAACAAACATCAAATACAAGACTTCATTGATAAGGTAAACACTTGTTTTGCACTTAAAGATATGGGAAGTCTTAGCCAATTCTTGGGAATTAAGGTTCACATAGATGAAAGCGGATTATACTTGACACAAGCTAAGTATGCTGAGAATCTACTCAAGAAGTTTGGCTTTGAAAACTTAAACCCAAGCCTGACACCAATGATAGTAGGTAAATTAATTTCCAAGACTGAGGGACAAGCTATGAAGGATCCTACTCTATTCAGAAGTGCCATTAGTGGTCTCCAATATCTGGTTCATACAAGACCAGATATTACTTACTCTGTAAACAGGTTGAGTCAGTTCCTCCAAGCCCCCACTGATACTCACCGGAAGATGCTGAAAAAAGTATTTAGATACTTGAAGGGAACATTAAACCTTGGCATTACAATTCGAAAAAGTAACAACCTTGACATAATAGCATTTGCAGATTCAGATTGGGCCTCCTATCCAGATGACAGGAGGTCTACTGCAGGCTACTGTGTATACATTGAAGATAATCTAGTATCTTAGAGCTCTAAAAAAACATGTTGTTGCCCGATCGAGTACAGAAGCTGAGTACCGGGCACTAGCTCACACTGCTTCAGAAAATACATGGATTCAGCCACTAATGAATGAACTGAAGATACCACAGAAGTCAGTACCTAACATCTGATGTGATAACTTGAGTGCAAGTGCATTAGCCTAACCCTGTTTATCACGCACGAACTAAGCACATAGAGCTTGATGCTCACTTTGTAAGAGACAAGGTAATGAAGGGAGAATTGAAAATACAATATGTTCCATCCTCAGATCAAACGGCAGATCTACTTACCAAACCACTGGCTCATCCAAGGTTTCAATTTCTCAAAGACAAGCTTGGAGTGGTAGAAACTTACTCCACGTTGAAAGGGGGAGTTAAAATGGCGATGTCAACGTGATGACTGATGCACAGCAAAATCATGCTGCCAGCTGCTACCCTTCCTGAATTTTAGGAGTGGTGTATCAAGTTAGTTAGACACCTGGCAAATCAATTCTAGAATATTCCTTGTATGTACATTCCTTGTATAGCTCGTGTGTATATTTAAAACAATTGTAATTGATCAATGAACATAGTGAATTGAAGAAGCAATTCTAACCACTTTCTCCTTTCTTTAATTTTGTCCGTATAAAATTTGTGGGTATTTTTTAAAATTTTATTCCTTTCAACATTTTGGGAATCATGTATTCTCTAATGCTTAATAAATTGTTACCTAGTGGGGAGCATCACTGAATGGGGGAGTGAGCTCCGAACTAATAATGCTTGGACTTAATTCCTTGCCCACTCGTGGATGATAAAGGACTTATGCACATCTCTTATTATCAGCGTTTCGAAAAGGCGTAAAACGAAACGATGTTAGGCATGAAGGTCAAGCTTCAAAATTTAAGAACCTAAGCGAGGAGGAGGCGTAGGCGTAATGTGATTTCATATTTTTAATATTATTTGAAATTTTTAATCATTTTAAAAATTATTTAATAGTTAAAATACTACATACCAAACATTTAAAATTATAAAATACTATATTTATTTAATAAATCCTACAATTAATCAATTTTCGAAATGTAAAAGCTAGACTATTTTTTCATAATTTTAACTCAACTAGACAATTCGTAGAAAATGATAAGTCTTAAAATCATAATTTCATAATTTAGATAGCACCGTAGCTTAAACTTCTCTAACACTTTATGAGCTAAAGTATAGTCCTTTTTGGGCTCAATTTTAATGAAAATTTGGCGGAAAATGAGTTTTGAAATAAGTATTTCTTTTGGAGAATTTATAGTTAAAAAATAAGGAAAAGTTTTCTATTTACGTGTAATATTATTTTATAGAAAAATATGTGGTTGAAAATGAGCTTTTAAAAAAAAAAAGAAAAAAAAAGAGAGACCAAACACAGGCATAAAGTTATTTAAAAACTTGAAACTAGATTAAAGTAAAAAGCTTTTAAAAGAGGGAAAAAATAAACCGCGCCTAATCATGCATTAAGTGGTCAACTTAGCACTTAACTGCTTAATTTCACTCTTACAGTCAAGGCATTTTTCTTATGTTTCGCGTCTAGGCACACTTTTTAGAACACTGCTTATTACCTATAGCTTTTGTAAAAAAGTGATAGTGTTTCCATACATTAGTTAGTCTTAGAGTTGGAGATCACCTGCATTATTTTCTCTCATTGAGACTAATTCTAGATGATAAAGGGGTTTGATCACATCATTACTAACTTTTCATAGTTAGGATGCACGTGTCTAAGGGAAAAATCTCAAATTGAATAAAGATGAAATATAGACAAACATATAAGAATTTAGACTACTCTTAACAAAATTGACCTGTTAAGATGGATTCCCAATTCTTAATAGCAGGTAGGTGCTCACATGGATATCATGTCCAAAACCTTTTGTGCAAATATTGCAAAGACTTCATTGTTTTAAATGCACTTGGGATTGAATACTTTGACATTGTTGAAAAAGTACCCATACGCTCTCAAGGTCAAATATGACAGCAAATTTTCATTTGAGTCTCCATTCAAGCCACATGCGTGGTTTGAAGACATGGCCTATGTAAGGGTAGCCTATATGTTTTGGTCATGACCATGGAACGTATTTGCAATTTTTCACCTCCAAATGCATGCGAGGAAAGATGGAATACCTTATTTAATGTCCAAATTCAATGGGACAACCTAAATGAAAGAAAGATGTCAATATATAAAGATTCTTGAATCAACACATCAATTTTGTGAATAAAAATCTTAACAGTACTTCTATTTTATGAATAAGTTCACTATACCCTTGTTTGGTGGGGATTAAAATCAGATTTATAGTTGATTTTGATAAAAACTGATGAAATGTATGGTTGAAAAGTTGTGGGTCCATAAAAATGTGTCGTTAAAATTAATTGTTGACTTTAACTTGAATTAAAATCTAGATTTTAATTTATGCCAAACAGGGGCATATTACCATTTGAGCATCAATCTACCATATTTTCACAAGAATATATGTGTTTTAGAATGCTTGAGGAATTATAAATTGGTTTTTATTGAAGACTTCAAAATATATCTAGTCCGCTCACGAACTTAATACAAACACTCTACTGAAATGATCACACATCTTGACACAAGAAGTAAGAAGCTCGAGCAAAGAAAAAGCATCCAGAGATACCATCCCAAACAAAAACATAGATATATCTTATGATAGCATAATTTTCCAAGCCACAAATAAAACCAGATAATTTCTCAATTAATCCTTCTGCAGTTCTTCCTTATCTCTCCATTTGATCCTGTGAGGGGGCTAATGTCCCCCATTTTAATCATGGCGGAGGCAAAATCAGATTGAAAGGTGTTTGGATTGTTGGCGTAAGTTGAGACGATTGAATTAGTGGATCCACCACTAAAAAGTTGTTGATCGGAGTGGAGTAGTCCCCTCTGATTCACAAGGTTATTGAAATAATTGTTGTCAAATTTTGTTGGAGTCTGAAGATCCAAAGGTGCCAAATTGTTGTCCCCTGAACCACTGGCTCTGGGACAGTTTCCTTGCCTTGTTCGTGCGAATGAAGGGTCCAAGTTGGTTTCGTTGTATATACGAGCCCTAAAGTTGGTGCATCTTGCTTGCCCAATTGTATGAGAACCTGCAGGATTTGCAAAAGCATATATAACCAAGATGCATGCACGATTTCTATAAAAGAGTGGTGTCAAAACTTGAATCCTGGATCTTTGCCTGATCGAATGCTACATTGAAGCACCTCGTCTAAAAGTTTGAATAAAAGGAGAATAAGCCCCTGTTTAATGGCCATTATTTTTATACAAAAAATGTTTTGAATAACGATTGTTAGGAGATTGTATAGTTAAAAAGTAGGGAAAAGTTTTCAGTTTACGTGCAGAAAACTTTATTATGTGAATGTGTGGTTGAAAATAAGTTTGAAGAAGAAAGAGTTTTCAAATAATAGTTACCAAACAGAGGCTAAAAGTAAGAAGGGCATGCAAAGAGAACAAACCAGATAAAGCAACAAGGTCCCTGGTGGAAAGTCCAAGAGCACTGAATCTTGAAGTAAGGGCATTAAGATTTGAAGTTGGAGGGGGGATGCCATTGTTTGCAGCAGCCTGGCTTGCTGTTCTTGCATCTCTTCTTCCAAGTTTTACATTCCAGCTAGGCCCTCCAAGCTGCAATTAGGATCATACATACTAAATATTATTGTTTGGCCCTAAATGGACCACATTCTGTAAATGATACAAGTGTTCTCAAGACTTGAATTTGTATGTACTTTTGAATATTATATATATCAAAGTTTTTGAAGTATTCGTATTAGTTTTTTTTGTAGCCAAACTTACCGTGACAACAGAATCACGAGAAGCGATAGCCAATATATCAGCACAAGATACAACTCCAGGGCACACATTCTCAACAGCAGACTTTATGTTGTCAACAACATCAAATCCCCGGGCAGAGTTACGATTTGGATTTGCGCTCTTTTCTCCAGTGAAGGAAGAAGTGTCGTCAAGGAGGATTGACCCGTCACATCCCTGGAAAGGAATCCACATCAGTTAGATAAATTATGTACGCACAGTTTGTATTATAAGATGGAAATTGTGGTCGAGGGGGTAGGAATTGTGACAGAATTTTTCTTTTATTCGAGAGTGAAATGTATAATGGTTGTCCCAGGAAAGAAAAGCAACTTTGTCAAAAGGATGTCAGAAGGATTTGACAGAAAACTTGACGTAATTGCATGTGACAGTGAATGATTGGATGAAAAAGCTGGCTAAATTTTAACCTGTCTAATGATAGAATGCCATGTAGACTTATGTCAAACTTTATGTCAACCTTGATTTTCATGTAGCATGATTGGGGAAAGAATGCCATGAAGCAAAAGATGAGTAAAATAAACATACATGTATTTGTGATGGAGCAAATGTGTTCGTGTGAATATTATCAGGACGATACAAAAATTTAGATGTTTGTCATATGACTTGAGCATCAAGTGTAAGCGGTGCTTCTGACGCTGATATACAAACTACATGCAGCATAAAATTCGATAATATAGTTAATAAAAACTCTAATAAGAAAATTACATTGACAAAACAATCGTGGAAGAATAAGCGAAGGAGAGAGGCGCCCATTCGAGCTTCCTTTGATATAGCAGATTGCACAGCAGATTTGACAGTGGAAAAAAGGTTTGGACAAGATCTTGAGTAAAAACCAGTGGAAAGTTGAGCCGACGAGTTTCCTATTAAGATAGCAAGTATAGCCAAAACAATGGCATTCTTGAAAAGGGCCATTGGAAATTAAGTTAGAAGAATAATCTAACAAATAGAAAGTGTGTTGTACACATTGTAAGGAGAAATCCAATATATATATAGGCAAGTTGTTGACTGCTCTCTCAAGGTATTTTTGGCTCGGCCGGTTACCTAATTTGTAGACTTATTTTGCGGGGCATTTCAAAGTTTGAAAGCTTTGACGAAGTAAAAGCTTAAATTTTTTGTTCTTTTAACCAATGCTTTCCCAGCTAAACTTTTTGATATAATATAATGTAAGATGATTGCGACCTAATTAAAGATGGTAATCGAGGCACCAATCTAATAATAACGTCAGCCTTAGTTCCCAAATTGAACTGAGGTTTCGGTCGATTGTTTAACCAAAATAAGCAAGTAAAATGAGACCTCGACATTGGATACATTATCGTTAGTTATTGCCTTTAGGGTTAAACCAAATTAACAATTATTTTTATACTCGAGCGATGTATCAATTATTTGTCAACAATAGTCCATGAGAAATATTTTAAGGAATCAGGGATGACTGTTACGTGTTGAAATAATTATTATTTATTTGGACCATGAAAGGGCCCCAATGCATGCCCTCATGCCAAAATATGGATACTTGCACCCTGACCTTCAAATATTGTCGAATCAAAAATGCACCTCGGCTACCGAGTTTCTCTTTATTAATGGAATGACCCTCAATCACTTAGCTAATCGACAATTGAAAGCCTCATCCTAATAGTGGCCTTAAAGGCATCAGCTCATCCTCGAACATAAATGCAATTTAAGTTCAAAAGTCGATACAATCAAATCAACATGTATTTTAGTGCAAAAGTCTATGCGTGCACATAATAAAATATACGACAAGTGTCACGAAAGTGCAAACCTCAATGAGAATATTAGAATTTGAACTTCATCCGCGTGACTTCTAACCTAATGATGAAATGATATCAACTTATAAAAATGATCAAAAGGCCCATACAAATTGTATACAATATGGCAATATACACAACTAATAAAGAGTTGAAAATCAAATGATGAGAAATCTAAATATTAAAAGTTTAAAGATCCAATCTTTCACTCTAGAAAGTCACCTCGGATCAAAGTGAAACCTAGTGTCGCACTTTTGGAAATCTTAGCACCCGTTTGGTATACATTAAAATTTATATTTTCATTCTTCTACTCATTTTCAGCCACAAATTCTTCAATAAAATAATATTTTTCATCACATCAATAAATTTTCCTTCTTTTTTAACCATACATTTTTCATCAATCTACTATTTCAAAATATATTCTTCCAAAATAATGTAGTTCAAACACAACATACTTTAAACGAGTACGGTCAACCTGTAAACCAGTGGTTACGATGTGGCAGCCCA
>CAIGRQ010008716.1:0-17152 GCA_903798375.1 Fraxinus sp. D2006-0159
CAACATTGTTACATTCAGAAACAATTGCCGAATGATTCATCTCTTGTATCCCTTAAGAAAGGGCGTCTTTTCAACCACATTTGCTTGTGCGTTCTTCTTAGACTTTTGACATTCATTAGAGTAATGTCCGCTTTTCCACAATTGTAACATTGGCCTTTAAACTTCTTGTTATTCTTGGAGTTGTCTCTTTTGGTACAAAACCGGAGGTTTTACGATTCTTGTTGACAAACTTCAAATCAGTTTCAACAAAATTTGCTCTGACTTGAATAATAGATTTTCTTTTGATGTTTCTACTATCTTCCTCGATCCTCAAACAAACTATCAATTCGTCCAAATTCATCTCTTTGCTTTTGTGCTAGAGATAGTTCTTGAAATCTATCCACATATGAGAGAGTTTTTTTACCATGTACGACATGAAGTGGAATTTAAAGTTTTTGTTTTTGACTTATCACGGTTTTGCAGTCTACCATTTTGTAGTCCAAAAACTTGTCAAGAATGAATTTCTTTGTTTTGGCATCCTCAGTCTTGTACTTCTTTTCCAACTAACCCCCATAAATCATTGGCCGATTTAGTTGAACTATACACTGCATAAAATATATTGTCCAATCCATTTAAGATGTAATTTTTGCAAAGGAAATTCGAATACTTCCATGCATCCAATGCAATAATCGACTTGCGATTATTTTCTCCTTTTTGTACAACAAGAGCCATTTCTTTTAGGAAACCAAGTTTAAAGTAGTAAGATAAAACATCTTTTATTGCTATCTTTTAAAATCCACACCTGCGAACTTTTCTAGTTTTTCCCCATATGGGATGTGAGAGTTTGATATAGATATGGCCAAAGGCGGAACCACGTGATTTGTACCATTTGTTGTTTGACTCGAAATAGTCTCAACGAGATTCATTTATGTTATAAATAGAAGTTCAACATATAAAATAATAAAAGACAGGAATAGCACACAAAGGCTTATTCCAAAGTTGAAGAAATGATGTAACAACCACAAACAAACAGATATTGTCTTAAGTTTGTTGGAACGGTAGTATATGTAAATGGTTGTTAAAGACAAGAAAATTAGTTTAAGTTTAATTCGCATGAGCGTAATTAAACTTTATAAATGGAAAATAAGAAAATAAGTGAGGAACGAAATCCGAAACAAGTGAAAATACTTTCTCCTCAAGACAATATTACACCGCAACAGTGTTGACGGTATACGATACTTATCTCTCAAGATACAATGGATACAACTTGTGGTAGAAGCACTTCAAACCACAAGTAACAGCGAACTTAGAACAAAATTTTCTCTCTACAAGAAAATGGTTTTAGAATGACTTGTGGAGAATATTTTGCAAGAGTTTTTGATGTAATGCTCAAGAAAATGATATGGATGCATAATAGACAAATGGTCCTATATATAGAAGAGGAAGGGCTTTGAGTGAAGTGTCGCGCACCAAATTCAGCAACTTTTGCCAAATGTCGCAGTATTTGCTGTCGCTAGCCTGTTACCATCGCTCCTAGACTGTCGCTCTTGTAATAGTCTCATTGCTCGAGCTCTCTCGAGCAATAGGCGAGCAATGGAGTTAATCATTTTTCCGACCCGTATATCATATTTTCTATCAAACTTTGGACTACAATTTCTCAGTCATCTGAAATTAATTTTGAGATTCCAAATATACCACAGTGATCTACTTGACGTTTGACTATCGGATCAGGTCCGAATATTTTGTAGAAATTGACACAGAAGTCACTTTCCATACTTAATTTTATTTTTGTTCACTAAACCAAATTCCAACAAAATATCCCCTTGTGTTCGAGGTATTTACGCACCCAATTCAACGAAATGTTTGCAAGTGCTTTTATACTATAATACTCCCCATATGTTTGAGGTATTTATACACCTGATTCAGCTAAATGTTTCAAAGCGTGGAGATGAAATTTTATGTAGAATGGAAGATATTAATGTGTTTAAGATTAGAAAGATATTAATGATGTCTACGAACATGAAAATTCATTTACATGTAATTAGATTGATTAGGAGAGAATTGGATTTGCCTGAAGATTTTAGGGAGTCAATTATTCGAAAATATAATAAAGTTTTAGATTGGTTGATATGAATGTAAATAATGAGAGATCGAGTGATGTGGCACAGGTGGAGGTTTAGATAGGGAGAGAAAATGAGTATAGAGAGAAGGTGAAACATATTTGTACAGAAGAGTTTTTTCCTGTAAAATTTATAGACAGGCACAGTGGCCAGGTGGGTGGGTGGGTGTATGTTATGAAATTTTTTTATTGATGCAGGACCCACAAATGTGTGTGTAGGTAAGTTTTCTATAAAAACGTTCTGTACACCAAGCATTGCTTATAGAGAGAAATGGTTAAGTGAATTTGAGATGAAATATGCATTTCCAATTAATTTCCCAACAGGGTTTATGATAGTTCCAGATTTAGGGAGAAATTAAGGAATTGGCAATCCTTACGTATGTGAAGCCATATGAAAGAATGGAAAACGTTAGCATTCGTTTTCTAATTGTAGTTGTGGAAGAGTTGAAAGGAACGAAAAGCGAGCAGAAGGTATTTTNAAATATGCATTTCCAATTAATTTCCCAACAGGGTTTATGATAGTTCCAGATTTAGGGAGAAATTAAGGAATTGGCAATCCTTACGTATGTGAAGCCATATGAAAGAATGGAAAACGTTAGCATTCGTTTTCTAATTGTAGTTGTGGAAGAGTTGAAAGGAACGAAAAGCGAGCATAAGGTATTTTTCACGAGCTCTTGTGCTTGGCGATTGAGAAAGAAGTGGAGGTTGATAGATTGGCGCATTTTCAAAAGGATCGTTGTGTTGAGTTTAACATACAAAAGCTTGTTTTGAAATATCCAAGGATTTTTTATATTCGACTAGAGGGAACGTGCAAATGGTTTATTTTAGTGCATTTATATAATGATTAAATAATTTTAATATCATGTAATTAATATTACTAAACCATCTCGTTGTTGCGGCAGCCGACGGTCAATGGTCAATGACCGCCCTACCTCACCAACATCCCTGAATTCTTCACTGGCTAGCCGTTCATTAGCCTCGAGACCACCGCTCGAGCGATGGTGATATTTTTTCGAAAATTTCAATAGTTTTTAAAATCTTGTTCAACCTCAAACACTTCATATTATAAATACCCAAACATAGTCCGTCCCAAAAGTGTGTTGAATCTATTTTGTATGTCCTAAAATTGTGTTCAATCTATTTTCATTCAAGAGAACATATTATTGAAAATCAATAACACATTCCATAAGTCTCTTGATTCAACCCAAAGATCAAATATCAAAAATCATTACCTTCACTTATAAGTCTGAAAGGTTTCTAAAATTTGAAAGAGACAGCTAAAGTTACAATTGTTCCGGAATGAGTTTATTCTTGGTGATCCATGCAGAGCGAATGAAGTCCAGAGTTTTGGAAAGTGCATGTTGCATGCTCGAAGTGGTTCTTTAGTGATTTACAGGTTGAGTGATCGGATTCTATTGAGGTTTAGTTGTGTCTGGACCAACTCTATATTATCTTTTCTAGTGAATCATTTTGGCAACATTTGCTCGAAGGTTTTTGTTACCAATGAAGAATTCTTCAAGGGGAAAAAGGTTTTCCTTTATTACCAAATTTGGTGTTACCTTTATTGCTTTTGATGTATATTGCATGATTGACATTAAACTTAATCATCTAAAAACAATAAATAAGTGACTTGCTATTTTCTATTGATTACTTAATTTCGCGTTTTACATCTCTAGGCATTGTTGGGTACAAACGTCGTTCAATTATTATTTTTTCAAATTGTTTATGGCGTTCGATTGCCAATTTTATCAAAAACTACTCTAATCTCTCTTATGTCTCAATATTTGTTTATATAGTTCTCTCTGTGTTGCACGATTTTAACAGTGCAAACTGAGTATTTTATATTCAATTGTAGCGAAAGGATTGGGTGATGCAAATCACGACACTTACTTCGGATTATGAAAAGCTTGTGCTGGTGTTAGACCGCGGATCGATTAGGATTGGTGCGGTGGGTAAACTTGATTGGAAATGATGAATTTTTCTTTAAAAAAAAAATAGATATATTAATATATTTAATTGTTTTAAGTGAAATTTACGCATACTTTTTTAAAATGTACGGGACTGTATTTGCAATTTTTCCTGAATGGCCTAAATGGAGATGACAACGAATTTCGCTACATAATTGAAAGGTTTGAGATGGATTATTCTAAAAAAGACTGATCAGGAGAAATATTTGTTAAATTTTGCAAAAGTTGAAGACAGAAAGTGCAGATTTCCTTTGTTTATTTGTTATTAACAATCAAATATTTATATATATATTCAATATATTAGATATTAAAAATAAATGATATTGAATAGAATCATGATCCTCGACCCGATTCACAAGATCCCTTCACAGATTGGCTCCAAAATTATGATCCAAACAACCCTGGTGGAGTTCCTTTTTGCACCATCGTCATGTCTTTCTTGGGGGTAGGGGCCTGGCTTATACAAGTTCTATATAGTTTGGTGGGAAGATATATATGGTTTTTATTTTTTAGTGGAAAGTTGGGTACAAAGGCACAACTGAGGGCAGGTCCATCCGCAACAAAGCCAATTTACATATGGAGTGTCCATTGCCGCTGAAATTGCTTGTGCTTGACTAGCATTTTTTAACTTATTTTACACGTTTGACCATCATTATTTGAGTAAAACAGAGTTTTGAATAACGATTTTTATTTAGTCTTTGTTTGGGAAATTAAAAATTATTTTTTTCATCTAATCAAATCGGATTTTAATTTCAACTCCACGTTCAAAATTACTATCCATTGTTATTCACATATCTCGTGGTTTTCACCAGTATCCCTCCTAAAGTTAATGATTATCTTTCCCGAACATAGGATTAATCAATTGCAATAGTACGTGCTAAACATAATTTATAGTTTTCTCCGGCTCTATACGGTGTAGAAATCATTAGTCCAAAAACAAAATTACAAAAATTCAAGGAAAAACTTATCTAAAACATCAAGTGCAATGTATGTGAAAGCTACCGAAGAATATTGTAATGACATGATAAAGTGGCATATTATACAATAATCAGATATTAGCACAAAGACAAAACGGACCAAAATGTATCATTGTCATGCCGAACATTAATATTCTCATAGATTAATGTTGATTGGATTATTCACATGACAAGTTTTCCTACCAAAATTAATTCTTTAAGTTGAAGAAATCTTCTAGAGTTTAATGGACAATTAATATTAAACCTTGATAGATTATTCTAGTGGACCACAAGAGAGTCAAGGTACCGACTATTCGACAGGGTCTAGATGCCTTTTCTTGATTCTAGGTGAAAAAACGAAATCCAGACAAGGATATAAGCCAAGGGGGCTCAGTGGTCCCAAGCCCGCAATTATCTTTCTCATAGTGTGTGTATGTTTTGATAACGTACTTTTTTTTTTCTTCTTTTAAAATTTGAAAAGTAGCCTTATCTAAAGAAATTGGCATATTTATTAGACTATTGCTTTTTATCATCTCTAGTGCTAAACATCAATTTAGGTGGCATGCAAATGTCGTAAACTTAGGATGTGTTTGATTGTAAGTATGGAATTTACGTGGAAATGAAATAAGTTATAGACAATTAAATAGCGAAAAACTTATTTGCATGTAAAGTATTAATTAAATATATTTGATTGGTTAATCTTGAAAGTTTTATATTTATTCATCTTTTATTGATGGGTAAATGAGAAAAGAGAGATTGAATTACCCAAAAAATAAAATATAGCCCTCTCTAAAGAAAAGAAATTTCCTTATTTTTTGAGAAAAATATGATCACGTGGCTGACTAACTATTGAAAATATTTTTCAGGAAAAAAATGTCAATCAAGCACTTCAAAAACTGGAACTTGAGTAGAAAAAAAATGATATTTTTTATAAAAAATAAAGTTAATCAAACATGCCCTTATGATCATTTAAACGTAGGGACATGAGTTTCATCAACTTCCAACAAAAAGAATTGAATCCGAATGAGCAAATTGTTAGTTGTTACTATCCAAAACAAAAGAGAAGATTCTAAGTTTACATCCTCCTCATGTTGAACAGTCAGATCGAGGGTCTGCAATTGTGATGGGTGAGATTAGTAATATCAAACTGATTAGACAGGTTGAGGAGCATGTCAAAAATATTAATTATGTGGCTTTTGTTGTGTCATTAGATTATCACGAGACTACGAAGGTACAATCCTTGGAGCAACAACAAAATACAACTTGGAACAAAACCCTACTAGACCCATTCGTGTGTGGAAGATTGAACTGAAAAATAAGCTGATTGATCATTTTTTGAACTGTAATTTTGGAGTAAGAGTTAGTGGATGAAGTAATTTATGCGTCTGCAAGTCAGCATTTTCGGGGTAAAGATCAACGCGAGGTAACCAGCCCGTTTTAGACGGTGGCTAGTAATCCAGTGATAGACCGCATCCATAAAGATATGAGCAACAAAGGGATAGAAAATCGCAGTGTAATAGCTGCTCCCCCCACCTTTTTACACTGGTCCTGGTCTGCAATTAGGGTAGGAGCATGTAGCTTTATTACACACATTGCATGAGGACGAAAAATATGAGAACGGAACATGTGGTATATATCTTGTTCTTTTATTCTTTGACCCTCAATTTGGTTAAACTTTTTTTGATATTTGAACATCATGTGCAGATTTTCATAAGCATTCATATCAGATGTGACTGATTTTAAGTCTAATACTCCTTTCAAACCCTTCATTTTGATCGAATTAATAATTTTGAAATCATAGTATAATATATGCAGATGTCACATTCATGTAAACACTGTCAAGAACTAAAATATTAAGATTCGTGGGGGTGGAGGAACCCACCATTTTCATATAATAATCATTCAACAAGGACATAGCCCAACAGCCCACATTAAAAATACTTTAAGAACTCCTTCATATTCCAACTCTCAAGAATTTAGACTTGTTCTTCTCTTTCTCTCAACAATGGAGTTTTTAGCAGCAAATTTTCAGCAGTATGCAGAGATATTACTGCCCATAATAAGGCCACATATGGTATCAGTGATATGCACTGTACTGGCCTTATTGGCTGGAGTTTTGGGATACTTATATGGACCTTATTGGGGTGTTAGAAAAGTGCCTGGTCCTCCATCAATTCCTTTCTTAGGTCACTTGCCCTTGCTTGCAAAATATGGCCCTGATGTATTCTCCATTCTTGCTAAGAGTTATGGTCCTATTTTCAGGTTTGTTCTTTGCTCTCAAACATGTTTGGATAATTCTGAAGTAATGTCAAGGCTTGGCAAAACATGTTTGTAGCTTTAAAAGTTGACTTTTTTTCCTAAACACGTTTGCCTTCTCTTTGGAAGTTGTTTCTTTTTTGATCTTTAATACGAAAATGGAAGTTGGCTTCTTTTTTAGTTGAACAAACATTCACAAAAAAATTCTTTTGGGTGGAGTGGTTTTGGGGTTACAAATATATTTTTGAGACTAGCATTGAAATATCATGTGTTTGGTCATCTATAAGAGGATCAAGAATGTTGGTGAATGAAACACAAGTTCCAGAAATTATTGGTGGAGAGAAAATGAATTTGCCTTTGGAACTTATTTTTTAAAATTCATTTTCAGCTACACATTTTATAAAACTCATAACTTTTAAAAATTTATCAGCAATACATCTCATTAATTTTTATCAAGATTTACTAAAAATTTGATTTTTTTCTTATTCGAATAGGGGTGAAATAAAACGTCTACTCGAAACCGCAAGGAGATCTTAAGTATGAAGGATATAGGGTACGAGGGTCTTTTTTAATAAGCTAATAATTTACTTTTTCGGTACGAAATAAAGTCCACTACAACAAAGTCAAGAGCTCTTTTTAAGGTAAACCCATAAAATTAACTGGTTCAAATTGAAGAACAATGGGCATAAAAGTTGTCTGCTTTCTGGCTAAGATTGAGTGGTGCGGACTTCTGTTAATCCAATCCATTAGATAATATATGATTCACGTGACATATTTCCAACTTTTTCCCTTTTTTTCTGAAAAGACAATAAAAAAGGAGATTATACTTTCAAGAAACAATTATGTCCAATCTTCAACTGATGCAGTAACATGCCTTTGTCCCATTTGACGAAATTCCTTGTCGGGACTTGGGACCTGCTGGGAGGTCCCAACAGTCTGATATTGAAGAATCAGTTGATGACTCGTGGTTAGGGGGTTCAATTTCAAAGTTTTTAACGAGATAACATAAAAAAATCAGTTGCCTATGTAACTACTAAATTCTTCTCATCAGTTCTGAAGAAGAATTGATCTTTAATTTAGCACGTGTCATCAATTAGGCTGCTAATTTAATGAAATTTGACTGACAATGTTCTTTAAAATAGATTTCACATGGGAAGACAACCACTAGTGATTATAGCAGATCCAGAGCTATGCAGAGAAGTTGGTATCAAAAAATTCAAAGACATAACCAATAGAAGCATTCCGTCTCCCATCGCTGCGTCCCCTCTTCATCAAAAGGGCCTATTCTTCTCCAGGTATTATCGAGCGAAACTGTCTTCTCTGTATTTCTGTATCCAATTCGTCAATCATGTCACAGTGAGTTCCAAGAATCAAGCCCTGTACAAATATGAAGCACAAGTATAAAAAATGATAATATGTCAACCTTTTGGGTGGAACTGTGGATAAGACAGAAATGTTTGCATGAAGATCTTCTAATATTATATTCCTTACAAATTAAGAATCTACGGCTGCAAATGGATGTAGCTCTCACGTTGAGGGTGAACTACTTTTTTACGCGTTTCTGATTTTGTTTTGTTTGTTATTGCTCTCGAAGCTAGAGAATTAGATTTAATCCGTAACATATTGCAGGGATTCAAGATGGTCAACCATGAGAAACACCATTTTGTCCGTCTACCAGCCATCTCACCTTGCCAAGTTGGTGCCGACTATGCAAGATTTCATCGAATCTGCAACCAACAATTTAGACAGTAAGCACGATTTCATCTTTTCCGAACTCTCCCTCAAATTAGCCACAGACGTAATTGGACAAGCAGCTTTTGGAGTAGATTTCAGGCTGTCAAAGCTGAAATCTGGTCTTGGTTCTGTCACCAAAACGAACAGTCAACACGATGATAATGAAGTCCAACAGTTCATCAATCAACATATTTACTCCACAACTCAGCTTAAAATGGACTTATCAGGCTCCCTTTCAATCGTATTAGGCCTGCTTGTCCCTATTCTTCAAGAACCATTTCGCCAGATTCTTAAGAGAATACCAGGCACTATGGACTGGAAAGTAGATAGAACAAACAAAAACTTGAGTAGCCGGCTTGATGGGATAGTGGAGAAGAGAATGAAAGAAAAGGATCGTGGCTCAAAGGATTTTTTGTCACTTATACTAAGTGCAAGAGAGTCGCAGACAGCTGCCAAGAATGTCTTCACCTCAGATTATGTTAGTGCAGTAACATACGAGCACTTGTTAGCTGGATCAGCGACAACTTCATTTACATTGTCTACCATAATTTATCTGGTTGCAGAGCATCCAGAAGTTGAGAAGAAGTTGCTCGAAGAGATTGATGCTTTCGGTCCCCATGATCAAATGCCTACGGCCCCTGATCTTCAATCCAAGTTTCCATATCTTGATCAGGTAGGTCTCGATTCAAAAAAATTCGTTACTCGACTTGGTTAAAATGAGAGAATATAAAAGTTCTGATTGAATGGTTAATTTTGTGATCGTTTAACCTGTTCCACCTATTCATCTTTAGAATAGGAATATCTTTATCTTCTGCAGTCTTCTTGAAAAATGACGAATTCCCATAGCATTCATAATATTTGAGTGCAGGTGATTAAAGAAGCAATGAGAGTCTTCACAGTTTCTCCATTAGTTGCGAGGGAAACATCGGCTCCAGTAAATATTGGAGGTTACAACCTCCCAAAGGTACCTAACTACATATTATGTTATGCTGTATAAATTTTCTTTATTTTTGACATAAGGAATTTCATAAAAGTATTTGTATTTGAATGAGCAGGGCACCTGGGTGTGGTTAGCCCTTGGAGTCCTAGCTAAAGATCCTAAGAACTTCCCAGAACCAGAGAAGTTCAAACCAGAGAGGTTCGATCCAAATTGTGAAGAGGAAAAACGAAGACATCCTTACGCTAATATTCCATTTGGAATAGGGCCCCGTGCATGCATTGGACAGAAATTCTCCTTACAAGAAATTAAACTTACACTGATTCATCTATACAGAAAGTACGTATTCCGACATTCTCCGCAGATGGAAACTCCATTGGGACTCGAGTATGGCATAGTTCTTAACTTCAAACATGGAGTAAAGGTTCGAGCCATCAAACGCACATGAAAGTCATAAAAGATAAATATTTCAGTATGAATTCACGTTCTCATGTGATTGATACAAAAGATGGTGAAATTTTGTAATTCTGAATTGATAATCAATACTTCGAGAACATTGTGAGCTGACAGACTTTTGGCTAAGCTTAACAGTTACTTGAAAGTAACTTTATTGATAACTGTTTCTGCGTACTTCTCAAAATTGTTCCGAACTATATCGTTACAGTTTTTCATATGATAGCAGTCTGTTCTCTTTGTATATTTGCAAAAAATATTTCACCATCTCACATGGATAAATAGAAGCTCAAAAGCATTTAATTGGTTCCAAAATCACGACTTAACGTTTTTACATAATGCAGAATTCAAATCAAATCTCAAGAACCTCAATAAAACTATTTGGTTAAATTCTTCCCATGAAAAACAACGAGTTGTTGAAGACTTGAAATAAATATTAAACATTACGTTCCCGTCTTACTGAAATGAGCAATTCTCTCTGTCCCTCAACTTCCTTGAGAACTTATCAGAACCTGCATTGCTGTTTGAATCCCCATTTGTAACAACTGCCGAATGCTTAAGAAACTGAAACTCGTCCATGGACTGTCTTTGAATTCTATGATTTCTCTGCTTGGCCTTGGTAGCTTCTGTCATGTTCATATAACTTGGCCTAATATTATTGATCTCTTCTGCTCTATCTGATGCAAACATGGTGTTTCCAGAAACCGGAGTTGTAGATGTGAAAATCGAAGATGAAGCCGAGCTTTCATCATATCTGAAATCAGAACTCGGACTTGAAGATGAGTGAGTAGTTTGCCCAACTCGGGGAGGCTTCGCTGATATTCGCGTTGTGACATTGTTCTTTCTGACTTTCACCGAACTAGGTTCAGTCAACCTCAAGAGATTGCTCTTGGTGGAATCTGTGCAAGTCTTAGATAGAGGAGTTGTTTCCAAAGGGTCAGTCTGAGATTGCTCCATCAATCTGTTTTCCCAAGGCTTTGCAGCCATCCAACGTTCTAGCCAACTCCATCCCCAGCTAGTCTTGTTAAACTCATAACTTTTAAGAGAGGGATTAGAAGCATTTGTGTGGGAATGAATAGTTTGACTCGACTTCCACTGCAATAAATGTGAAGAGAGAATCATAATTGTTGGAAGTGAGAGGTAGTATACTAGATAGAAAACAAAATTTTGACATATTTTTCATTTTTAATACTATTACTTTGCCTTCTTAAAACCTTACCTTTTGAGCAAGAGAATAAGCAAATGCTCTTTCTCTCTTAGCAGCTCCTGCTTGCCGCATCTGTATCTTTGTCTTAACCTCTTCCAATGTTCCTCTACTGTCACACCACCCTTCCTGAAAAATCCGACGATAATGAAATGTGTCCTTAGTTAAGTGAACTGAAAAACTTACTGATAGAAAATTTCAATTGATAATAGTCTATGAGAAGCAGGGACATGGACATACTAGTACAAGATTTATCAAAACAAGGATATGGAGAGGTTAATTTAAATTCATAAAGTTATACATTTATATGTTTTATCTTTATTGTTATAAACGATGAACACACTGTGTCACGTGTTGGCCATGTGTCCTGGAGTGTTCGAAGAGTGCCCGTATACGATAAGTGTCGAACACAAAAAAGACACCTCAGTAGGAGTATTTATGCATCATAGACAATTATCTATAAGAGCCAAGACAGATACTACCTCAGCTTGTTTCAAGCGATCAGCCTTGCTGTGGCGTTCATCAAGCATCTGTTGCACAGCCTGTCCCTCTATGGACATACGTACACGACGAGCTCTCACCCTAGCCTGTACCCGAACCAAAGCCTGCATGCACCTAAGAGTAACGGCAGCCTGCTTCCGGACCTGCCGGCCACGAACTATAGCTTGAAGTCTCACCAATCCTTTCAAAGCCCTTAAAGCTCTTCTTGCCTAGTATCATTGTCCAGCAACAAGTGAGGAACTAAATATTCATATCAAGAGGATGACCTTAATCACGAAACAAATACATCCATATGAAACACAATTATTAAGCAAGCGAAATTAAATAGTTAAGACCTAAGTTTTCAAGATTGTCATAACACATTCACTTCTTAAAACATTCAAAAGAAGGTTCCGGCACCAATGGAATAACAAGAACAAACCGTCATTTGAATATCACGTCTTGTGAAATATGTGGGCTACAAAGGCCAAGTTGTCCAGGAAATTGTCTAAGGAGGACCAAGTTGTAGAAAGAATACAATAAAAGACCTTTTATAAGATTTTCAGTAGCCTCACCCTCTTCTTCTGTACGCAACCTCAGTTCACCATTTTGAGTAATTCAATTTTATCTTCAGATACACAAGATCCTTCTCCTAGTTCTTTTTGTTAATTGGTTAGTATAAATTTATATATTTCCTAACTGGACTAACTATAAAAAATTAGCCTTTTGTATTGTTAACATGTGAAATCAAGCAAACAAAGTCACACACGAAAACACAACATTAATTGCATGTTTGATAGTAATGAAGAGAAACAAGTCAAAATCTTGTTTATTCAAAAACAGACCGAAACAGAGAAATGGAAAATCCCTAAACAGACTTACCAAAAATCCACGAAATGCAGTTTGGATCCTAATGGCAGCCCATTCTTGCCTCACAATCCTGAAATCTTTGGGTGGAGCCCTTACAACTGTCGCCACAGCAGCATTGAAGGCATCATTGTTCACTGATGAAGAATCAGAAGAACCGTCTGATCCACCATGTCTTCCGAATCCTTTCCACGAGGACACACCACTATCACCTGATGAACTCCTCCATAGCCTCCATTTCTTGTTCTTTCCTCCCACTTTCTCCTTTAAAAGAAAAGCTTCTATCTTTAGCTGAATATAATAAATATCTTAAAGTTCACCATTAACGTGCAAAAACATGAAATCTAGAACAAAAAGTTAAGATTCCAGGGAAACATTGTAACAGAAAACAGCAAATGCTATAGTTTTTGAGCCTTACATGATCGTCTTTATCAGGTTTTTTGAGTCCTATCAAAGCTTTAACCCATTTTCCTGAAGCACCCATTTGAGATAAGCTCTTGATTTACAAAACCCAATTCTTAATTTTCAAGAATAAAAGATAGATAGAGAGGTAAAAACAAGAACTGGACTGCCACAAAATCAGAAAATGACTTGAAAGGGGAAAAAGGGTGTATTAATGAAACTGAGAAGTACAGAGAGACACACACACACAGACACACTCGGATAAAGAGAGGACCAGTGCCTTTAAGAGGTGAAAAACAGTTGTTTCTGCTTAAAAAGAAAGAAAAAAATTAAAAATAACCGTTAATGAACGAAACACAAGGGGAAAATTATTGAATGAAAGCCCGTTTGTTTTTCGTTTTTCATTCGTAATAAGAATGAAAAATATGACAGTTATTCATTATATCAAGTCATCAATTTTGAATTTCTATATTTTATGTGCCCAATAAATGGGCCGAAATCTTGAAATGACTTTACCAAACAATCTTTTCTTGCCCCATTTAATAGTATACTTGTTCGACGAGCTCTAAACCAGACAAAAAGAGAGATTTCAAATTAAAAGCTGACCAGCAGAAGAGTGGGGGTTGGGTGTGGAGGTGGAGGTGGGTTTAGGAAATCGTGGTGAGTGGTAGAGTGTGCAGTGTGTATAGTACGTGTTTATTTTTGTTGTTTTCTCCAAACTGTGTTGGGTTTTGTTATTTGAAATTCGAAATTTAACGGACACGATGCCTTTATTCCCGCTCGAATAGTGTGAGTGATTGCCCACGGTTCATTGATAAATTACGAGAATGCACCCGGGTCCGTTCTGATTGGATCCTAAAAAGGCACGACCCGTTTATGAAAAGGCGCATAATAAACCCAAATACATGCAGACACAAAATCAAAAAAGTCAGTGCAGTAAGAATCCATGCTTTTTTCTACATTGGATCCGATGTGGGGACACCCTACTGCATGGATTCAAATTTTACAAAATATAATTCAAGGTCGTTTTCATATCTAAGCAGAATTTTTGCTTTTTAGTTCATATTTGGTAAATATTAAAATTTTTATTCACATTCTTCTACTTATTTTTAATCACACATTCTTCAATAAAATAATATTTTTCATCACATCAACAACTTTATCTTCTTTTTCAACCACACATTTTCATCAATCTACTATTTCAAAATATATTCTTTTAAAATAATGTGGTCAAACACACTTTTATTAGAGCTCGTTTGGGAGAGATTAAAATTGAAAAATTAGTCGTTATTGTTGATTTTTATTAGACGAGTGGGACCCATTAACGATTATATTTTTAATTTTAATTAAATTTTAATCGGTACCAAACGTGTTTAATCTATTCATATATTTAATGCTCACTAAGTCATGAAGTAAATATAGGTAATTCTTGCATCATATTTTAATTGCACTTAAAAAAATTTAATTTTCACTCATTAAAGAACTGATGTCCGTAACAGCTTTTCATATCATCTTTAGCCCCCGTTTGAAACCCTTTCTTTGGCCAAAGAATTAATTCTCCTACAGTGTTTTGGGCTTTTACTCCCCCAAAGTCAATTATTGTGTCAGAAACCCAATTTGATAGTCATTCTACGGTTCTACCCATTGTAAATTTTCACTCATTAAAGAACTCTCAAATATTTCATTAGTTAATATATTTTATATCCGAAAATTCGTTGAAATGACGTAAAATAACTTATTTTTTCATTATAATTTTAATAAAAAAAAATATAATGTACAAAAAAATATTTTTTTCATCATTTTAAAGCAAAAAACAAAATATTTTGATACAAATCATCATCAAGAACAAACTTACTAATAATGGGAATTCAACGAAAAAAATTAAGGAAATAATTGTTATAATGAGTAAAGATAGAGGAGTTTAACAGTAATTAAAAGATGGAGTATTAAACAAAATTGTAATGGCAATATACCCACCATCAAATATTGTTTGATGTGAAAAAATTGTCTGCTTGTTTAGGAAAAATTAAGATAAAAACAAGCAATAGAAATAACAAAATGTATTAATCAAAATAGAGACATTTACAAAATAAATCATGTATATATATGGTATAACTATACTTTACATATTGTATTTTAAAAATTTAAAAAAAATATATTATAAATATATATACATCATATATATGGTATAACTATACTTTACATATTGTATTTTATAAATTTTAAAAATATATATTTTACATATATATATATCATATATATGGTATAACTATACTTTTCAATTTTGTAAAATGGTTACAAAAAACACCATTTACTGAAAGTTTTATAAATATAGTATTATAAGCCCCAAAATGAGAAAAATGGTATTTTGAATAGTAATTTTTGGGAGGATGTGTGATTAAAAAGTAGAGAAATTTTTTTATTTTTCGTGGAAAATATTTTATTTTGTGAAAGTGTGATTGAAAATGAATATGAGAAATAAAGAGTTTTAATTTAAAGATAGTCAAACATGGATTTAATCTCTATTTTCTATTTTTAAAAAATTGAAAATTCAATTAAAATATTTTTTTATATATGGTGATGCTGTGAAATTTGAAACCAAAATAGTCTATTGACCCAATTAGAACTTAATTGAAGTCCAGCGACTCAATTGAGCCCAATTAAAATGTTAGTGACTAGAGATGGCAAAAAAATCCGCCCATCCCGAATGGGGCGAAAAAAACCCTCCCCGACGGGTTGGCGGGGTGGGGATTACCGCCCCGCGAAGTTAAATAAAAATAAAAAATAAAAATTTGAACATTGTTTGTTTTCATTGCTTGATTTTGATATTGATGTAGTTATTTTAAGTATTGTTTGCTTTAGATTATGAAATTTTGAATTTGTATTTAATTAAAAAATTTTGGTTTAAAAAAAATACAAAAAATACAAACGGGACGAGGCCCCGCCCCGCCCCCGTTCCCGCGCCCCATACCCCCGCCCCGTTGCCATCACTATTAGTGACCTAATTAGCATTTCATTGAAAGTTCAGGGTCTACAAATGAAATCTATCCAATAAAAAATTTGGATAATTCCAATAGCTAGTAGTGTACAATAGCTACAAACTATTGTACGGTGAAAAATAATTGTCTATTGTGGCACATTATCTCTATTGGTGGATATGGTATAAATGTTTTGTAAGTGGACAATATTTGGCACAAGTTTAACAACACAATGATGTTAAACCACAAATGAAGAAAGTAGAACCAAAACATAAGAAGAAGAAGAAGAAGAAGAGGAAGAAATATAGATTAAACGATCCGAGACAAGTGATAACACTCTTTCCTTAAAACAAATTTGTCTCACAACGGTGCTAACGGAGTAACGATAATTGTCTCTCAAGATACAACAGATTACTTGTATTAGAAGCACTACCAACTATAAAGCAACAACGAACTTGAACAGATTATTCTCTCTACAAAGAATGATTTTGAATGCAAAGTTTGGAATAGTTTTGGCGAGAATTTTTTATGCGGGACTCAAGAATATGAATTTTGATGCTTAAATGATGTCCAAGTGGTTTAATTTATAAAAGATGAGGGGTTGTGGATGGAGGACACTCTCCCAAACTCAGCCACATTCACCAAGTATCAAAACCCTTGTTGTTGCTCTCCTATTGCTCGTGCGCCACTCAAGCGTTAAAAGCAGAAAGTCCAGCACTCATCGGCGTTGGTCTGACGCTAGGGGTGTCAACGAGCCATGCCGAGCCGCAAGCAGAAACTTTTTGCTCGGGTTCGGCTCGAGTAAAAATACTTCGAGTTT
>CAIGRQ010008720.1:0-13506 GCA_903798375.1 Fraxinus sp. D2006-0159
AGTCCAGTTATAAAACCTATAACCATTCGGCTGATGCTCTCCTTGTATATTCCTCCTTTAGTTAACTTATGTACTATATTAAGACACGTTACAATCAAACGAGAGAATAGATTCTATACATAGCAGATTAATTGATAGACAAAGAGACCGTGATTGACAGAATAATTCTTAAATCATGCGGATTCCCTAATCATGCGGATTCCCTTATAACAATGTCCTCCTCCCATTGTACTCGATTCTTCCAACATATAAAATAGGGTCGGGAAACCTAAACCCCATTGAATTTGACTGAAGGCGTAAAAGCCCTTCCTAAGCTTTGATTGTATACTTTTAATGAGAAAAACTTGTATTCCCATTAATTGCCCTGGATGTTGTTGAAATTCGAGATACCGGAACTACGGATTCATTCCTAGGCCTATACCCATGCCTAGTCTTTTGATCATCGTGTATCACTCTTCTTTTTCGAAACTTTCTGATCAAAACTCAAGCATTGACCTGGCTAGTAACAAATATAACTGCCTAGTTGTTCCATCATTACAGTCAGCCTAGAGATCAATAGTCTGGTATTTTCTCGTTTGGTATTTTTATGGCTGATAGAAAATCGGTGATAACTATGATACCACTTGTTCAAAATGAAGCAAATTATTTTAAATATTAAAGACGAGATAATGTGCAAGATGAAAATAACAATCATCGATTTCTAAACAAGTCGCTTTATTTTTATCAAGTGTTATCAAAGCAAACTAATATAACTTTATTTCTAACAGTGTCAAATGTCGACTTGTCCCCCAAAAAGTGTTTACTTCTTTCCTTGAAAATTGCTAATCATGTATCTATTACCATTGATTTCATAAATAATTTAAAACAACAGCATTTCCACTAATATATTTGTGCGTAAAGGGAGGTTATCAGGAGATTTCTTGCAATACATGCAAAGTGCACGTGCAAAAAATTAATAATAAACAGATGTTAGTTTCTATAATCTTTTTTTGTTCCTTTCTAAAACTGGTAGGTGATATAAATATTTGTCTCATTTTTTACTTGTCTGGGTAATTTTAACTTAGTTAACACTCTAGGGCGACGGGAGAACTGAAACCTCTCCCTCTCTTTTCAGAGTTTGTTTAAACCTAGCAATCTACATGCCTCAAAACTTCCATTTATATATAATTGTTGTGTGGGTGTGTATATGCATACATTTCATATTCAATTCTTTATAAATCTCTTGTATTTTTCAATTCTTGATTGTGTAAAATGACTTGCAACTACATTTCTTCTTCGTGAAGCACACATAATTTATTTTCTGAATATAAAACGTGAAGTCCAAGTGATCCTTCTCAATTTCTGCAGCAAATTGTGTTTCAAAAGTTTCCATTCTCTCTCTCACACAAATACAAATACACAGTTTGAGCAAGAACAGTAGGGCACAGAATAAAAGGAGTTGTCCAGATCATCCGTACAACGGACAATAACGTGCAGAAAGAATTCAATACTTTACCTACTCATAAGAGCAATTCTCTTGTGGGAGAACATGGTGTAGAGGAGACAAGTCACTTTTTTCCCTTTCTTTTACCCTCTTGTCTCTCTTCACAAATTTTGTTGATTTTGAAGAAATAAAATGAGGGTTCACAGTAGGATGAACAGAGCTGAAAACTAAGCGCAGAGAAATGACTTGTCTCAGTAATCGCCAAGAGGCCATTAATGAAAGCCCTACTTGTCCTTCATGTGGTCATCTGATCAATCATCAAGAAAAGGTTTAGCAAATAATTAACAATATTGTTCTATTATGAGTTTTGATTTTAATTTTTTTTTATGATAAATAATTTTTTTTCGTGGATTCGGAAAAAAATGAGTAGTCAAGACATGATCTAAGCAGTTTGCCTGCCGGAATGAAGTTTGATCCGAGTGATGTGGAGCTTCTTGAACATTTGGAGGCAAAAGTGAGGTTGGATGATCAGAAGCTTCATCCATTGACTGATGAGTTTATTCAGACCATTGAAGGAGACGATGGAATATGCTACACCCACCCAGAGAAGTTACCTGGTAATGGATTTTGATTCTGAACTCTTATATATTCGATTCTTCGTATTGTATTTGGTATGGTTAACTTGACAGCAGAGGCTTATCTTCTTTTTTGTGTAGTAATACATCAAATATTTCCCCAAGCATATATATTCAGATTATTCTTACCATAATTAGATTTGAACTGTGTTTTCTAATTAAGATTGATGAATTATTGACCATTTGATCCTCCATCAATGAAATCCTGCAGGAGCAAGCAAAGATGGGCAAGTGCGACACTATTTTCATCGACCATCAAAGGCATATACCACCGGAACTAGAAAAAGAAGAAAAGTTCAAACAGATGAGGATGGTAGTGAAACCCGATGGCATAAAACAGGCAAAACAAGGCCAATTCTTGTTCAAGGGAAAGGTAAAGGATACAAGAAAATACTTGTTTTATACACCAATTATGGGAAGCAAAAGAAACCCGAAAAAACAAATTGGGTCATGCATCAGTACCACCTTGGCAACAATGCAGATGAAAAGGAGGGTGAACTTATTGTTTCTAAGGTTTTCTATCAAACTCAACCTAGACAATGTGGTTCCAATGTCAAGGATTCTTCTCCTAGGATTAAACCTAATCTTAACGCCTCCAATTTTGTCCAATACTACAATCAAACCTCTCTCATCTCGTTTGATCAGTTCGAGCACAATGATCAGTCATCTTCTCGTGTTCTTCCGAATTTTCAAGCCAATAATACTTCTTTCTTGTCTTGATCCTTCCTTCAGTTCTTTTTCTTTTCTTTTCTTTCGTTGTCTGAAGGGTTCGGACAAGGTTCTTTCAAGATAATATTAACGTACACTTGGTAAGTTGGCACGTTCGTAGGTGAGTTCGTTCTTTTCACTCTCTTATCTTACAACTTAATCCATGAACACTTGTTCAATAGATTTTAGAAGTGAAGCAGTATCTATGGTGGAATAAATTAATATGCAAGGCACCATGATTAGGAAAAATAAAGGTCTTACTTTGACGCTCACATATATACACTTCCCATAAACTAGTAGTTGAAAGTAAATCTATTTTTTTTCTCTTAATTAATTTATATTTTAGCTTTTGATGTAATTTGATTATCTCTGTATTGCTTACCTTAATTTGCATAGTTCAGGCTAACATAAAGTTGTACATGTTTCCTGATGTTCAACAATGGAAGAGTGGTCACAAATGGGAATGAAACATTCTAAATGTATTATTGCCTCAATAGTAAGAAGTTTAGTTCAATTCTCTGCTTGAATTTTTGTTCTCTACAATATTATGACAAATCTGCTTTGTTCCATTTTTTCCCCCCCACAAAACTATGAGGGTGTTTGGTGTGGATTAAAATCAGATTTTTAGTGAATTGTGATAGAAATTTTTGAAATGTGTGGTTGAAAAGATGTGGGATCTATGAAAAATGTGGTTGATATTGATTGTTTGACTTTGACTTAGATTAAAGTCAAATTTTAATCCGACCCAGACAGGTCCTATATCTTCTAAAAGTTAAGCGGTTAGAGAAGGGCCACACATGCCTCCTCACATGGGTACTGGAGTTATTTTTCGATGGAGTGCAAAATTTTCATAAAGTGGTAGCAGCAAGACTTTAACTCAGGAATTTTGCATGCTGTGCTACCATGTTGAACCATCTAAACTTTTTGGGAATTCCAAATATCAATATGATCCCTATTTCAATAACATATACACTTCATTGATAAATATTAAATATATAATTTTTTGTTTGTACAATTTCTCTGTATAAATTCTTTTCCCTTCTTTTTTCTCAATTCTTTCTACTTCCATATTTCTTTGTCATCTCTCTCCTGTTATACATCAAAAGGCCTTGGAGGAATGCAACTTTCCCCCTTTGGTGATATTATCACATGTACTTCTAGTAAATTGACTCATGAGGTTGCCGTGTCTCGTTTTATGGAATTAGGAAGCGATTGCTGGCAAATGCAATGTCGTCTGCATCTCAAGTGACGGCAGAAATCCGCAACCCTCAGTCGAAGAAATTCAAATGGCTGACTATGTATTTTACCGCCTTTTCGATGTCAAAAACTGTCAGATATTGGATAAGATGGACGATAAAGTGGGTGGACTTGATGGTACGTTACTTTATCTCCTGTATTTTATGCGAGTTCTATCTTTTGCCAACGTTACAAGCTGAGAAACATTGTTGTTTCCGAGTGTTGCTGTTAAAATTCAGATTGTCTCAAATCCTTATGTAGTTGATTTTTATTGTTACAGTTGAATTTGTATTTAACAGAAAAGAGAATAACAATTCCCTTGATATTCCCAAACTTGGTTCTAAGAATAAAGAAGACGGTAGGAATGCTATTGCGTGCAAAGAAATAATGGAGCTTGCTGACCCAAACTCAGTTGACAAGTTAAAAACTCAAGGGTCAGACGGAAATTATGATTTGATGGACAAAGAGAGAGAAAAATCTGGAAGGAAATCTAGTTCTTTGGACGATTCATCTTTTAAGAGCTCAAAGCTTGATGATTCAAGTAAGTTACCAAAGCATGAAGACAAGAGTGGTGACCAAATTCCGACTTTTTCTGGAAATGGCACAAAACCCCCGGCGACTAGTGTCATCTCATCTGATGCAAAATCAAAACCTGGACATGATAAGAACACTGTTTGGCCTGGAGAGAATGCAAAACCAGCTGAAAGCTTGAGTGCTTTGGATGAAAGGCTCTCAAAAGCAAATGTGTTTACCTCAAAAGAAGAAATGAAGTCTGGAGACCATCAACATTCTGTTAGGACTGGAAAGGATTCAGAACAAATAGATAATTCAAGTGCTTTGAGAGAAAGGCCGTCAAATATCAATGTTGTTTCGCCTGAGCTGAAACCTAAATCTGGACATGTTACGAATTCTGTTGGACCTGGACAGGCTGCAAAATTAGCTGGAGATCCATGTGATTTGGAAAGAAAGGCACCGAAGGGAAGTGTCTTCCTGAAAGAAAGACCTTGTGTACATGATATCGGGCATGAGAAGGATTCTGCTGGGCATAGAAAGGATGCAAAATCCGCTGCAAATCCACGTGCTTTAGACGAAGGGCCTTCAAAGAAGGCGAAGGTTGATAATTCTTTTATGTCATCAGAAGATAAGAACAATACTATTCAAAAGTCTGAAAAATATGTTGGGAGTGATGCTAAAAAGTTGCCAACAGCTGAAGATAAAACCAAATCAAGACTAGTTAAAGAATCTATTGGGCTGGATAAGGGCCATACTAAGGAGACTAGCAAATTTTCAAGCGGCAACTTGTCTAAGTCGTGTGTCGTGGCATCTACGAGTAAGAATGGAGGGAAAGTTGAAGGCCAAACATTTGAAATCACTCGAAGACCTGTTGTCGTAAGTTGAGCAACAAACAAGATCATTTACTTTTGGAAATTATATTCAACACTGTGGCTTATAACTCCTAAATATGATGGAAAAGCATTTGCACCCTGAGACATAGGTTTTATAGACCCAATAAGAACTTTTGGTCAATGGTATGATTGTTTTAATTAAGACGTCAAATTAATTTTAAAATAGTAAAGGTGTAATTATAAAGCATGGGAGGCAAAGTTTGAAGGCTTTAGTCCATAGTGGCTTACTAATATAGCAAAGATACAATTAAGTGGAATTGACATAGGATATCCCACATTTTTCCTCCGATGAAACAAAGGAGTTTGCTTGTTGATGTTTTACATCTCAATGAATTAAGATGATGAGATGATACGATATGCCTACGACATTTGCATGCATTATGAACTTATTTGATTGTGATATCAAGAAATTGGGTGGATATAATTTTTGTGGACTAATTCACACTACACTTAAATTGTACCTATGGCGTAAAGTGAGCGCGTGTCAAGCTTGCACAACCCTTGTTTGGTGGCTCATGTAAGACTCGACTTTGGAATTTTGGTTGAAGGTTATAATTTGCACAATCCTACGTGGCCATGTTGTGTTTGCATGAGTTGGTACTTTTTCTATTAAGTTACTAAATATGCCAGAAGAAATTTTTTGGTTGGCACAATTATTCAACCCAACAACCAAAAAATAGCAAATCACATTTTTTTAAATAATAAGCCCACATAGGCAATGAGGATGGATGCCTAGCCCAACACGACCATATATTGAGTAAAGATATACATAATGATGCATCAAAACAAGCTCCAATTAAGTCCTTTGATATTCTAGATTAGACAATTTATATCTTTCAATGCCTATGGAAATTTCTAATGCTCGTGTTTTATATACATGTGTGTTGATGTAGAATGGGGACTACATAATAAGTCTATAAGTGGTGAGAGCTTGTGGACGAGAGCAGTGGTGGAGGCTTAGAAGTAAAAGTTACATCGTGGATTCTCTTGATAAATTGCCTATGTTACATGAACCTTATGTGCAATCAAAATTTAAGAGTTGTATGGGTGTGCTTGCCTCTAGTCCATTTTCTGCTAGTCTAGAAATTGTTGGTGATGGCCAATGAGATAGGTGTTTTGTCGCTCCATTTGCGAGGTCTCACTTGACATTTTGAAGTTGATAGTGGGAAGAATTGGTGGTTTTAAAATTATTGTGGAATAGATTTTTTGTAGTTTTGAAGGGTGTATGTGTAACGACTCGAATCCCGTGCACAAACTGTTATATCATACAGACTGTCCGCTTTAAGAGATCGCCTAACTTCTTAATCTCTTGCAGCTTTGTGTCGTGTCCTCCATGATTCAAACTTAAGATCTATGATATGAGAGATTTATGCTGAATCCTGGTATCAATTGGGCGTCTTGAGTTAGAATCTTGTGGACGCTATAGAAATCTGTGAGGGAAAAGATGGACTCAAGCTCTCCCAAAGCGAATAGAAAGAGAATGGTTGAGCACAAGACTTGGGTCGTTACAAAAAAAATGTTCATTTTTTGTGAACGATCGAAGCCTTGTGCCCTGTCGTTCTCTTAGTACTGTTCGCTTTGGGAGAGTATGAGCTCATCTTACACCTCACGAATTTTTATTGCATCCTTAAGATGCACATTTTCTTATAACAACCCGAGTCTCGTGCCCGATCGTTCTCTTAGTATTGTTCACTTTGGAAGAACATGAGCTCATTTTACCCTTCATGAATTTCTATCGTATCCTCAAAATTCGAATCCAACATTTTTGCCTTATGAAAGACTTGAGTCGAATCTTGGGGACGCGATAGAAAGTTGTGAGGGATAAGATGAGTTCAAGCTTTCCCAAAACGGATAGGGCATAAGAGAATGCCTTGACACGAGGCTAAGATCATTACGGTATGCGGACTACTAGCATGATTTGGTGGGAGAAAGTTTGACATCTTTGAATGAAGAGTGAGGTGGAGATAAAAAGATGGTTACTTGGACAATGTGAAGTTGGCCAGTTTGACATCTATGAGCATGAGTGAGGTGGAGATAAAAGATGGTTGCTTTGACAATTTGGAGTTGACCATACAGGTATTAGAGTAAAACAAACAAAGCTTTCAGATAGCTGTGTCAAATGACTCATGTAATACAACACCGGCATTTCTTGAGCACTTGACTATCAGATAAGTATATGACAGCTTGCATTGAAGAGGTACCAGACCAGTATAGAATGTTATAGCATTGAAGTCCGCAACATTTTTTGAAGATATGCCCAAAAGGTTTTTCTTGCATTATTTGGGAACTAATATTGGGGCTTATGCCCAATCTTTATGTAGTTTCTACCAAAGGAATTTGAGGCTTTTCATCAAAAAGGTGAGGGACTTGGGGAACTAATGAGTATTTTTGGTCAGTACTGAATATGGCCTTGGATAGTGTAAATCGAAGAGATATGATTATTGAAGTTCGGTGTCTGGAAGGTTTAATTGAATGGAATATCACTGGTTTCATTGGATAATGAAATAGTGCAGTAACTCAATGTCATCCTATCGAGCTAGTACACTGTTTTATTGAAAGTTGAGTTACAGATATATGTAGGTTGCTTTTTCTTTTTACTCATTCTTATGCCTTTCAAGCAATGAATCAAAAGGGATGGTAAAAAATGATTCATATACCTAAGCCCAAATTTATTGAGAACACTTTTTAAGTGCTTTTTTATTAGTTTATTCCTTTCACTTTTTAAGTGCTTGTATATTCAATTAAGTGTAGTCTAAACACTACTACCTTTTCTCACTTTCTCTTTTATGCATTAATACATTGATGGAAAAAGAAATATAATATGCTAGCTGGTACATGATTAAACCTTCATATATGATCCTTGTAAAGTGATTGCTTGTAGACACTTATTTTAGTTGGTGGAGATTTTAATTTTAGTGTTAACATGTTATTGTGGTATAGTTAATTTAAGCGCTTTGCATTTCCTGCAGTCATTTCAGAAATTTGATTGATCTTGCTTTTAATGCTCTCTGTTTTCATTTGTTTGCAGGGCAAGAGCACGTGGTTTAGGGAACTTGTAAGTTCACACTTCTCATTTGTCATATATAAAATTTTGATTCCGCTTTCATATGAAGATATGTTTAAAAATTATTAATAAACGCATGTGGAAATTTGTTGAAGATATGTATTCTTACTAATCTAATCAAGTTTGAAGTATGGAAGCAATCATCGGTGGTTAATATTCAATTCCTTTGTCTTCCATTTCAGAATTGGTTGGCTTTCTTGTTCCGTATATGGTTTTTATTTTAAGGTTTTGGATCGAGCAGAATATGATTGAGTATTATTATGAAGTTTGTATCCCTTTGTAGTTTGACCTGCAGTCTAATTATATATAAGTATGCATAAATGAGCTTAGGTCTTGACTAATTGGGTTTTAACAAATCCCTAAGTTCTCATTATCAATGAGGAAGAAATTGTGTGCAGCCGAACTATTTGAAGTTAATTTAGCCCACTTGAAGATTATGATCTTTGAATTTTCGTTCTCGATAGGTATCACATCAATATTTTAATGGAACTTGTAATTGATTGGAATTTAATATGCATACCTTTATAAGTTCTCATAGATCAACTCTAGATTCACCATCGTGTTGGTTGTTGGAGATTTATACCATTTATTCTAAATCTTTCTCCAGCCTTGGGAGGAAAGAGTGCAGGACTCAAACGATCAAGGTACACTGGTGCTGCTCCGGAATTTGGATCCAGAATATACATCAGGAGAGGTAGAGGTAATTTCGGTCCACTAGACATAATTGTTATATGTATCTCAATTTTTTTGCTTTCTTGTATGTCTGCTATTGTTTCGTCTGAAATAAATGTGGAATTATGGAGTCATTTTCATGCAAACAAGTTCTGCATTCTATTTAATTTTTAGTTGGAGATTTGGCTAAAGGTAAACTGCTCTTGGAACTTTTTTCAATGTTAAATTTAATGAGATTTTCTCAATTTATATAACTTCTAGAACACCAATGTCACTGTGAGTTTGGACCGATGTGTGTGGACCAACTAAATTAAGCAATTAGCATCCACGTTCCTCGTGCTTGGATGGGCAAAAGAGAAGATGTGTGGTGGGGTTGGGTTTAGGAGCCAGAGGAATCTTCTATCTCCAGGGATGGTTTATGCATAATCACATAAAACTGTACTGTTTTCTCCTATTGTTCTGTACCAAAATAACAATTTTTCCACATCTGTTTTTGTTTGTTTTCTCCCTTTTAGGCTTAGTTCCAGAACTTCCTTTAAAACTTTTTATATGTTTTTCTGAGTTGATTATGCAAGGGTTTTTTTATGACATTATTTGACACCCATTCAAGGAAAACTTTGTGTAGTTGAGGCCTAATTGAATACTAATTGAATATTTATCATGATAAGTTTCCATTTATCGTTTTTCTCGTTTATGTGTTTCTCTGCTGTCTTAAGAGGTCTCATTTATTTTTCCACCTTGATGATGCTGTGGAATTTTTCCAGGACATCATTTGGCATGCATTTGATGAAAATTGCACAGCTAAAATGATACAGCGCACTGCTGTTTCCAGTCCACATTCTGGTATGTAGATAAACACCAACTTCATTGCTTCTTAAGATTCAGCGATTTTTGGGTGCATTTCATGTTTTTATTTGTTCTCATTCTTAAATTATTCACATTCAAGCCTTGTTAAGTGGTCTTGGGTTTTCTTTTTGGTTGAAATCCTTTGACCTCCCATATTTACCCTTGTCAGGTCAAGCTTTTGTCATATTTAAAACAAAAGAAGCTGCAGAGAAGGTTATTAGAAAACTGAATGATGGCTGCTTAATGCTACCGAATCGCAGGTATATGTGCGGATTCATGTACTCGTTATGCTAAAAGAAATGGTGAGAATAAACTGCGTGACTCTTGTTGTGGAAGTACCTGAAATTAAAAAGTAAATTGTAAATACCAAAAAATATGTAGAAGATTATTCCGACTTGATTCGTGAATTCATTGTTTTTGTGTACATTTGGTTGGTGCCTATCTTTTATTATTACATCATTTAGTTGACTAGATTCTTGATTAAAACCCATTTTTCTTTCTGTGTTGCTTAAAGAAGCCGTACCCTGGGATTGATTTGTGTCTTAGGTGTTGGAGCATGTTAATGACTGATTCATTTGAAATGCCTGTTTTCACTTCAAATTTTGTTACTTGTATTGATGGAGGGGTATGGGGTGAAGGTGTTGGATTTGATAGCCTGGACATAGATCCACTTTCTTCTATCTAGAATGAAGAGATGTGAAAATGCACTATGTGATCTGGAGATTTTACACTGAAAGAGTTGCATTATTTGCAGGCCGCTTGTAGGTTGCTATGGGGTTCTTCCCAGAGTTTCTGGAAGGCAGACCTCTTTTGTGGGTCATTTGGCTATTGATGATGTTAGACGTCAAATACAAAGGGACATGGTACGGTTAATTTGTTGGTCATTTGTGGTCTCTTATTTGGACCGGCTCTCTTACTTATACAGGCAGTGACTAAACTTTTAGCGAAAGTTTATGTTGATCACTTCTGTTTTAAGTTCATGGAACTTAATTTTTGTAACAATTTGGTGACTTTGCCTGTGTCCATTAGTTTGACTAATGGAAAGTCCGACATGTCTGTCTATTTTTCAGCCTAGTTATACTATTATGCCAGTTTTGCATTAATTTCACTAATGGACATGGAAAACTTGACCAGTATAATGAACGTTTAAGTTTTAGTGACCAACTTGAAACATGTTTTTAGTTTAAGACCAAATTATTTTTCTTGTAAGTTTGGTGACTACTTGTATTTCTAACACTTGTCTCGACATTAACCACAAGTGTAACAAAAATACATATACATGCACAATCTTTTAGCACAAGTTCTTAACCATCTAATGTTTATGCTTTTCTCATTGATCAGAAAGATGCTGTGTCCACTTCTCACTATTCTCAGACCAACACAATCGAATATGAAATGGCCATGGATTGGTGCTTACTTCAATCAAGATCTGATATCTGGTGGAAGACGCTTTATGAGGTGAAATCTATGTACTTGATCTAAATCTAGTAAAACATTTTTCCTCTATATTTGCTTGAGCTATGGTTTGTCGAGCCCATAAATTTTGCATTTGTTTAGGTACAAAGAGAGCAGTTAAGAAAACTCCGTGCTAATCTCAAGTCGAATTGAGCATCAACTGGAAAGTAAATCAAGCTTCATGTGAGTATTTTCACTAAGTATGACCTGCATTTTATCTTTCCAAATGTGGAGAAGACTTGTAGAACTTAAAATATATACTCTTTTAATTGATGGATAACCTTCTCACTTGTAGATGTTGCTCAAACCTCAAATGATGGTGCTTTATAAATTTTTAGTGGTAATTGCCATCATAACTGTAGATATAACTCTTTGATATAAAAAAGTCTGTTTTGAATTATAGAGTAAAAAAAATTGAGTCAGAAATATGGAGAAGAATAGAGAATTTGCTCGACTCTTATCTATTGAATTACAATGTGGAATAAGTGAAATGCCCTATTTCTAAGGTTACGAACAACCAAAACAAGAATATACTTGTTTCCTAAGATAAAAGGTAGAAACTTTACCTTTAGGCTACAAAGAAATTATGTTCTATAAGCTAAAATCATTTTTTTTTTGTGGTGTTATATTTTTAAATATTAATAGAATGAGAAAAAAAAAAATCTGCAAAGACTCTTGGGGGTCCGGACCTCTCCCAGGACCCTCCCTAGCTCCACCCTTTAAATCGTTTATAAATACTTCCTGAACATGCTTTAACTTTGATACCAGTTAAATTAGAGTACAAATAATTGAGGCAATAATATGGAGAAAAGATAATTTGTCAACTCTTATTGTCTCTTGAATGTTTTTTTAAGACAGTGAAAGAAGAGACCCTATTTATAGGAGTACAAACAACTAATATCTTCCCTATGAATACTACCATAATGTCAAGCTCCTGTTTGATACACATTAAAATGGAAAGAATACATTTTTTTTTTTGTGATGTAATGGTAAATATGTGGTTGAAAAAGAAGGAAAAGTTATTGATGTGATGGAAAATATTATTTTATTGAAGAACGCGTGGTTGAAAATGAGTAGAAGAATGAAAATGAAAATTATAATGTGGCTCAAACAGGTAAATGTAAGAATCTGTGATAATTATGAATCACGCTATTATGTAAATATTTCAGTATACACTGAACAGACTGGTAATATTCCAACAGTAAGTATTGGTGGATACTGATCTTATTTTTATTTTGTTTTGGTTCTATCATTATGTCTACTTTTGTTTTCCTTGTTTCACCAGATATCTGCACTCTTCCACATGGCTTGCGAACAATTATATTAGGATTTCTTGATTTTGGTTTTCCATAAAGTAGAAATTAGGCAAAAACAGAAGTGTTGTCTTTTTCTTGTAATTTTCTCATTAAATGCTTCCACGAGTGTTGGGTAATTTTCAATGGATTTGTTTATTTTTGGCAGGCTGAAGAAAATAGTATCTACCTGTCATATGTGGAAACTTCTGCCCGTATATAATTCAGAGCGAGGATCACCTACTAGTAGTATTTTCATTTGAATATCTTATATGAATACATTGCTAAGATCTCGATGTTACTTTGTGGGACATGGTAGAAATTAGCTACACGTTTCACAGGTGCTATATTTGACTACTGCTGCCGATCTTGAAGTTGTAGATCAGGCAATTTTTGGTTATACTATGCATCTTCTCGGCGTACCTTTTATGCAAGACGAGTGTTTTGAGCGAAATATTTTGATTAACAGCAAATTTCAATGGCATCCCATGAGGTATCAGGCTATTAAATACACACACACTCTCTCTCTGTGTGTGTGTGTGTGTGTGTGTGTGTGTGTGTGTGTGTGTGTGGTTTAATGGGCAAAAGTAATCACAATTACAAGATAACTGTATGAATTGTGGGGTAGTTGGAGAGATCAAAATGCAAATACAACATAAATTTCATTATTTGGGAGGATGGTGGCTTAGACTATAACCTTGATATTGGATCTAACCGAAAGGGGAGAAGAAGAAAGGGAAATTATAAAAAATCAGGGATTTGAAGTTTA
>CAIGRQ010008781.1:0-21203 GCA_903798375.1 Fraxinus sp. D2006-0159
TTCATTCATAACAATTCACAAATCACAATACTAAATCTGTAAATCACAAATGAATCTCTAAAAATATAATAAAAGCTCAAAAGTTTGAAATTACAAATTCAAATTTACCCGGACACTGCATTACAAATCTCCTACACACACACACACACACACACACACAGAGTACAGTAAAAAAACCTGAATTATTGGCAACAGTGTCGCTGTCATCTCCACCAGTGGTTGAGATTTCTGATGTCTTATTGTTCTTCTACTTCTGATGTCTCCATTGATGTTATTTTTCCTGTGATTTCTCGGCGGTTGTATTGCTGCGGTTTTGGAAACTCAAATCTCCAAGATAGATGGAAGAGAAGCGAAAGGGAAGCCCAAAGATTTTAGGGGCCTGCTTCGGTTTGACGGTTTGATTGTCGAATTTTGAGAATGAAAATTGTGGATTTGGGAAATGAAATAAAAACGAGCAATTGAAAAGAAACGGAAAAATCTGAAACGATGTCGTAATGTTTGACGATAGAAAATTTTGACACGTGTACGAAAAAAGTGACTCTTTTATTATTATATTAAGGATAAGGATAAATGTGTAATTGACCCTTTTTTAAAAAAAAAATTCTAATTTTATCTAAAAGAAAAAATATTGCCAAAGCAGAACAACACAATCTTTTGATTAAAGCATTAATTCAGCTCCGACTCCCAAAAGATTTAGTTTAATAAATTAATATTATTAATCGGGATAACCAATAATAATAAAAAACTAAATTCATTTTAAAATATTCAATTATACCGTACATTGGCTAACAAACCCAAACGCCGTTAACAAATATTATCATTATCGAGAACCGGGTTCCATTTTCATCTTTAGAGCCAGTTTACGCCTTTTTTTTTTAAATGTATTTTAAAATAATATTTTGAATAAAAATGTTTGGATAGGGTATGTTTGAACCACATTATTTTGAAAGAATATATTTTGAAATAGTAGATTGATGGAAAATGTGTGGTTGAAAAAGAAGAAAAAATTATCGATGTGATACAAAATATTATTTTATTGAAGAATGTAATTGAAAATAAGTAGAAAAATTAAAAATGAAAATTAAAAATTAATTTGTATCAAACGGGGGCTAAAAAATAAGAAAAAATCTTGAATTTATTAATAATATTATTTTATTAAAAAATTAATTAAAAATAAGAGAAAAAATATATTTTAAAAATAATAAGATAAAAAACAAACGGAGACGAGCTTTGGTCGTGTCATTTTCTTTAGGACAAAACAATGAAGAAACACTATAGACAACAAAGTCAATGAGGGGAGGCCAAACCCCAATGCCTTTGGTCTCTCTCTAGGCACCCAATCTCGCCTGCACCACGGAATCTATTACACCTCTGATTACTGCTTGCTCCGTCCTAATTATATATGTTGAATTTCTTTTTTCTTCTGTTTCAAATATATAGGCTTATTTTTTAATGTAAAATATTTTGTTATATTTTTTTTTACCAATATATTCATATTAAATTTTCCTCACATAATATGTCAATTTTTTGAAATCATCCAAATACACACATTTCTTACTTCTTGAAAACATGGAACTACTCTCATTTTTTCTTCTTCTTCTTCAAATTCTTTATTAATTTCAACAATAATTTAGTTTACATATCGAAAATTAAATAGGGGTAAATTATAAAAGATTTTGGCAAAAATTAAATTTTCAATGATATTAAAAAAACTTTATTAATTCGCGTGAAAAACCTAATAAATCTGTATAATTGGGACGGGGTGTATTTCCTTTTTCTTGTTATTCTCTCCTTTTTAGTCTTTACATAAACTCACTATTTTAGCAGCATAGTTAAATCATATCAATAGCCCTCGTATTTTTTTTCCCTTAGATTTGGGGATTGGTGGATCGGTAAGTGGGTTTTTATTTGGGATTTCCATGCGATGATTTCGATTATTTTCTTGTTCCTTGAAGAAAAACTGAATCTTTAATATGTTTCTTATTTCGGTTTTTTTTTTCTAATGGTCAAGGTTCTTCCCCCCCCCCCCCCCCCCCCTCTTTCACCGTTTGTTTCTTTATTTGTGTATGTAAATAAATTGCGTGATTCACTCTAGTTAACAAGATCTAGCATTACTTCTTCAGACTGGTTATTTACAAGTTCATCTCTCGAATGAGTTCCAATAAGATTATAGTGTCATTCTGCAGCATTGGCAGCATTCTCTTTGATTTCCTTTTCAGCCTTTTATCTCAATTTTGCCAAGAATACTCCTTGAATGGAGAAGTATAATAGCTTGTGCAGTTGACACTAGTTGGAAATTGTGAAAGGCTTCTCCTTTTACATTTCAAATATTTGTAACTGTCAACATACTGATTACCATATCACTTAGCAGAGACTTGTTGAATAGCTATGCAAATTAAAGCTTAGAGAAAAGCTAAAAGTATTTTGATTGCCTTGTTTCTGGAGCTGCTTTAAAGGTTTTCTCATTATCTCTTCCTTCCTCCTCTTCACTACCTCCAAGATAAATAAATACATGAACAAAACATACCCACATAATAGCAGGCTGGTGGGCATGATGTTTGCTTGCTTTTAATTTAAATACTCTCTTAGATGTAAATATGAACATGTGCTCAAAACCTGAAGATAACTTGCAAATATGACCTCCCATAATTATTTTGTTGCTACTGCACCCATTATATTTTCGCTAACAGAAAACTGGCAGGTGCTTGTAATTTATATATTTGAACTCTGGATTTGATGGGTTAAATGTTCCTTTTGTCATTCTGGTTCAGGGATTTTTTTTGTTATTTCTTCTGCATTTTAACTTGTAATTATTTTCTAAATATGGTTATTAGAAGTTCATTATTTTCTTTCAGATACATGATACTGGCAACAACAACCGTGTCGACGCTTGTGAAATATGTATTCTATGTTGGTGACATGCTTATGGATGGACAATGGGAAAAAAAAGCTGTCTACACTTTTTACTTGGAGCTTATTAGGGACTTACTGCACTTGACTATGTACATGTGTTTCTTCCTCGTGATTTTCATGTAAGTTACTGTTTAGCCTAATTTTTCCACGAAATTTGTAAGGGTCTGAGAATAGATTATCTCTTGGCTTCCTGGCTGTTTCTGTATATGTATGTATGCTAGTTTGGAGGTCTAGATGTGTGTCTTAAGTGAAATTTTACCATCTGTCTCTGTATGATAACATTCACATACGTAAGCATTTTTATCCCTCTATGTATGCATTTCCTCTCTTGTTCTAGTATCTGTATGTTGCAAAAATTGTAAATAGTTTTTCTAATTTTCGTTACCCTTTTGGGCTCAGTCACCACCTACAATACGGATTTTCACCTTTAATTTCTGATGGTAAATCTGAAACACTTTCTATTGCTGAATTTTTTTTCCCTGCTGTTCTGCATGAGATCTTATTTGCTGGTTTGAATTCGACAGATCAAACCTTGATATACTCCTTGTTTAAACATGGGCATAAGCTGGTTATTTCTCTGCTATTTATGGAGTGTGATATTGCTTGTAATATCAAAAAATACAGATTTGTTCCAAATTTCTTCAGAGAATAGAACTAAACTTTCTTGTGCTGTTATGTCATGGATTGGAGTCACTTTTGTTTCTTAGCGGCATTCTTTTTGCTCTCTCTAGGAGAAGGCATTAGGCACTTGTGTCACAAATAGGCCCTTTGTATATTTTCTGTTATATTTTGATTGTTTGAGGATCACTAGGCGAGGTGGTTGTTTTATGTTATCTTCATGAGCATATAAGCTTCACTTTGATCTGCTCATTGTTATTCTTTAATTTAATGCTCATCTTTTTTATTGTCATTATTCCTTGGTTTCCTTTTCCTTTTCCTTCTCCAGGAACTATGGTGTGCCTCTTCACTTGATCCGTGAGCTTTATGAGACATTTCGTAACTTCAAAATTCGCGTATCTGATTACATACGTTATCGGAAGATCGCTTCAAATATGAATGATCGTTTTCCAGATGCAACACCTGAAGAGCTTACTGCGTAAGCTGCTTTTACTTCAAGAAACTTTTTGTATTATGCTTTTCTTACTGTAACTCTTTGCATCACTTTCTCATTCATTTGCTATCTTTCAGAAGTGACGCAACCTGCATTATATGTCGTGAGGAGATGACAACAGCTAAGAAACTTATTTGCGGGCATCTTTTTCATGTGCACTGCCTGAGGTCGTGGTTAGAAAGGCAAAACACATGTCCTACATGCAGAGCCCTTGTTGTACCACCTGAAAATGGCGCTTCTGTTACTGGATCGAGCACTGATGTTCATCAACAAGGTAAAATTTATTCCCTGTGATTGGTTTTCTTGATTTTTGATGTATGCTTGTTTTCTATTCAATTTAAGCAAAATTTGCGGCTGTGTATCTGTGATTGGTTTTCTTGATTTTTTAAGCGCGTTTGTTTTCTATTCAAGTTAAGCCCATGTTTGGTACACATTCTCATTCTTCTACTCATTTTTAACCACACATTCTTCAATAAAATAATATTTTCCATTAATAACTTTTCCTTCTTTTTCAACCTCACATTCTCCATCAATCTACTATTCCAATATACATTCTTCCAAAATAACGTGGCTCAAACACACCCTAAGCAAAAATTGCAGTTACATATTTCTAAAAATTATGTTTTTTATGGGCCTTTTAAATTTGAAGCATTCTACAGTCTAATATATACAATCAGAAAGCTGGCATAGTTTAATAGTTTTACTTCAAATTGATAAACCGGTAATCATATTTGTGTAAAGCAGCAAGCTAACTTTGTCAGTGGGACACAGGTACAAACGCAGCTAGTACATCTCATGGTTCAGTTGGTGCAAATGCTAATATCACTCAGGAACAGGCTAGACTCCAAGCCGCTGCTTCTGCTGCCTCAATTTATGAAAAGTCTTTTGTTTATCCTTCTCCGAGTACTTTAGTCTGGTATTTTTTTTCCTTCCTTGTACCTTCTCCATATTGGCTTCTCATATTCATAATGTTGTTACACCTTTGAAATGCATGCATAACATGAATTCCATGGATAAAATTTTCCTTAGACAACAGAAGTTCCTATTTATTTTGTGTCAGGTGAATTCAGTTCATAGAGTGCTTTACGTACATGACAACTTCCATTTCGATTATAAAAAATTCACGTTGGACATTATTTTTCATGGAGATGAGATTTCTGTATCTGGAGAAGATGTTAAGCAGAACTATTAGACAATTGATTCTAGGTCAGCATGTAAATTCACTGTTGGATGTTGTGATTCTGGATCTCATACATGGGCATGAACAATACTTAATAAAATCATGCTGTTGGCATTAGATTTCTCTGTCCTTGCTGTTCAGACCAGGATATGCTTAACCTGGATCTCATACATAGGCATGAACAATACTTGGAGAAAGATTGCACATTAAGTCTCTCTATGCTTGCAGGTCACCTGGATATGCTTTACCTCCTCAAACCTTAGCACATCAGGGCTCTACGTTTATGACAAATTCAGATGGACAGCTTCCTGGAGGGAATGTGCAGTACGGGCCAGGGTTGGAAAGCAATTTTATTGTGTCAAATTCACAACTGGATGCACATAGGAAGTTAATTGAGCACCAGATTGAGGTAATTCAGTTTCTATGCATGGCTGCTCTTTTATTTTCCTTGTGTTACATATTTTGAATCTTAAATTTTTCTGAAGCTATGACTCGATGACCGACTTCAACTTGATCACTGTTTCAATTCTATTTTATGCATTGATAAAATATGTGCCTCTGGGTTGTGTGGCTGAAGCACGCGTGGTTAAAGATCTAGATTTTCTAACCTCTTTTTTGTTATAAAAAAAATTGTTAGCTTCTTTATGGATAGGCATGTACTGATTTTTTCTTTTGTCAAATTCTGAGTTTATATGCGTAGAAACTGTTGTATATGCCTTGACAGCTATTGCTTTTCTCCGCTGTACTTGCACAGGTTTCTCTACATGTTCATAACCTTTGGTTTTGGTAGGATCTGTCAGTCTACTAAAATCTGAAAAGTGCATGGAAGTGTGAATTTTTTTTTGGCATACTTCCGGAAATCTGAATGTAGATACTTTTCAAGTGTTTGGCTAAACTAATGGAAGGAGAACTTTTCCTTAAATATAAAACATAATAATGAGCTCCTTTTCATATAGAAATACCACATAACTACTATATTAGATGCCTATAGTTGGAGAGCAAGAGATGGAATCTATCAAGGACAGTTCGAACCTGGAAATAATAAAACATAAAACTAAAAATAAATATCACTGCAGTCTGCATACATCCCTTGCTTGTTCAAATATATTGTTTTACTTGGATTTCACCATTTGTACCCCGATACTTGTACAGTTTCTGCAACACCAGCTGAAGCTCATACAAACATCAGATGCCAAGAGGACCGTGGATCCAGAAACGGTTGACGTCAAGGGAAAGGAAGTTTTATCGTCATCTTCAGCTAGTCCAGACTGTAGTGAGAATAGCATGTCGGAAGTTATAGATAGATAGGCCATCGTAAGTGTAGATGTTTACAAGGGAACATAAGAGCAAAGAAATATCCTTCGTGGTGAAGACTTTCTACATGAATTCATCCAAGGTATTGAAAATGGCAAGACCTTGAAAGCCAATGTTAAGTAAACAGTGTCGTTATGTTCACCTGTGCTTTGGACTACACGTTCCTTGTAAGCCAGCCTTGCGGTACATGCCAAATTATTAGTGCCATAAAATAGGAAAAGACGATGAGAAATGACCCCTTTCCTCTTTCTATCTTTTGAGTTTGATTTTTGTAGGATGGGAAATTCCCGTATTTTAGAAGCTGGAAAAATTGTATCCTTTTGCTTTTTATACGTTACTACGCTTCCCCCTGTATTCTATCATTTCTACGTATTTTCAAGTTTGACGTTCGGGTATGGAACTTAAGGAACGCTTCCAAGCTGTTGGAGGTTACGCATATCCCCCGTTCTTTTCAGCCGTTCAGTAGCCATTGGTAAAATGAACCCAAAATAATTGATAATTCAGTTTTATTTTTAGGGTGCGTTCGATTGTGAGCATGAAATTTGCATGAAAAGAAAATTAACTCTAGATAATTCAATTACTTATCACTTATTTGTATGGAAATTATTAACAAAAAAAATATATCATTATTCACCCATTGTGAAAAACAGAAGTAACAATTCGACGGGTGGAGATTTTTTTATCTTCTTATTTTCAGATAGAAAATCGACCATATCATCTCGTAAAATTTGAAATATTAAGAGCAATTATTGTGTTCGTCGGAATCAATTCTCATAATCAATTTACAGTGTCGTGTATGAATTTCGGAATCTTTAATTTTTCACGATAATGTTGTTTTGTAATTCAAATGTATGACTTATAATACAAATTATAAATGAACTTAGGATACAAATTTTTATATGCTAAAAATGTTTTTAAATATTTACATAGATATTCAAACTACGAATTTCATTCATCTTTCCATAAGACATCTTCTTACCTTTAACTGAAAATGAATTAGGTGGAATATAAGACATCTTTCCCCAACTCACTTTCCATATTTTCCCATTTTAATTTTGATTTTTGGTTATGTAACCATGGATGCTAGAGCGCCAGGCAATGATCAAGGAGAAATTGATAAAAGGCTCAAATGGATTCAAAAAGTTATGGGACCCGCCTCTGTTGTTGTCGAACGGATGAAGAATACAATACTTCGATTCACAAACCTGTTAAGAGTAGATTTTAACTTGTGCTTTCCTTCTTATTAGTAAGATGGGCTTGGAACCATAATAAAGTAACCTTCCAAATCTTATTTCTTCAGTAGGTATGTATGAGCACACTTTCGTTTTTCCTTGCTAGTAAAGGGGTTTTATGATGCCCTTCGAAAGATTGACGTGTCTGATGCCACGAAAAGAGAAGCGGACAATCAAGATAGAAGTTGATAACCCACATATCGTCCCCTCCTTGATGTACTCAAATCTACGAGAGTGGCAGGAAAATGAGAGGGGAACTCCATTACAAGGGTTTCCGAACAACAATAATTTATGAAATTTTCACAAAATAAAAGGGATGCGAAATTGAGAGCGAATTTCAACAAAGGAGAGAGCCAAAGAAAATTCACAAAATCCAGTAGGGAAGCAATTGGATACCGTTGAGGCCATATAAAATTTGGCTCAATAATAAGAAGAAAAACGCTGACATCAAAGAGACCATGAATCAAAAGGAATCACTTATAGAGAAAAGCATACAAATGAGTTAAAATAAATCTCATCTGATTTAAGTGAAAATCAAGTTATGATAAAAGTTTGAGCCCCATTCTTTCTCCATTCATTTTTCTACAGTATTCATTTTCAACCACATATTCTCCAAATAAAACAATATTACACATAAATCTAAAACTTTTCATCATTTTTCCACCACACATTCTCCTATCAATCACTATTTAAAAACTAATTCTTCCTAAAAAAATGAGGGTCAAACACTCACTAATAAAATTTATAGATCATACGAAATATGTGGTCGAAAATGAGTTTGAACAAAAATGAGGATCAAACATGGGCTAATTGTGATGCTGCGGCTATTGAATCAAATTGTGGAAGAGGTTTTGCAACCATTATTCTTTCAAATTTTGGTGAGAAAAAGAGCAAAAAACCCTGACTTATAGTCTCGAAGATTATTTAGGTACAAAAGCTTCATGGCAAAATTGTATGTATTATTGTCAATTATTATTTATTTTCACGTAAATAATCTTGAATTATGAAAATTTCTCAAATTATAAGGACGCATTTGATTGCGAGTTGTTTGTATGGAAACAATTAATTAAAATATGTTAGATTAATTTAGCTTACAATCTAGAAAATATTATACTTATCTATTTTTTTATTAACGGATAGATGGAAAAGGGGATAGATAAGAAATAAAAGAAAGAGTGAATTATATGAAAAATAAAAGTTACACTTCTTTGAAAAAAAAAATATTTTCTTTATTTTCAAAGAAAATATGGTTACACGATCAAAAGTAGAAAAATATTTTCCGTACAAAAGATTGTCAATCAAACAGGAAAAAAAATAGAAAATTACGTGAAAAAACTATATTTTTCATGAAAAATATTGGTAATCAAACGGACCACAATAATATTTTTGAAAATGTAATTTGATAGTTATGATTTTTTTTAAAATATTAATAAATTTGAGGAAAAAAGCCCACGAGCCGGGCTTCTCGTGAGCGGGCTGTACGGGCTTGTTGGCACACTAGTTTGGACAAAACAGTCATTACACAAATATTCGCAGAGAAACCCTAACTACTACAAATATCTATTCTCTCTGTGCATCTGGGTTTTTGGTTCAGCTCAACTTCCCCCGTTATGGGTAGCAAAAAGCACCAAACAGCTGAACCAGAAGCCCTCAACACCACTGAGAATGGTGATACAGAACTCCGGAAAATGAACGAGCGAAAGCTTGAGGAAACTGGAGCAGAGATCTTTACGGAATCAAAGAAAAATCCGAAGAAGAAGAAAAAGAAAGAGAAACGGGAAGAAGAGTCCGAAACACTAAATGGGTCGGGTGAAATATCGGTAAAAAGGAAGAAAAAGGGCGAAGAAGCGGGAGAAAAGGAGATTTCGAGTGATGGGTCTGTTGAACATTCAAAAAAGAAGAAGAAAACAGACAATGATAGAGCAGAGAAAACAATTCATGACGTTAGAGAAAGCAGCGGTGTAGTTGTATCAGGGAATAATGTGAATGATTCGAAATATAAGGCATTGAATTCGTTTGCAGAGTCTGGGCTTCCTAGCGAGGTCTTGGAATGCTGCAAGAACTTTGATAAGCCATCCCCAATTCAATCCCAATCCTGGCCTTTTCTGTTGGAAGGCCGTGATTTTATTGGAATTGCCAAGACTGGCTCCGGTAATCCTTTTATTGTTCTTTTCTTATCCCTTAAATATGGAATTTTATGCGATTCTAGAGTTTTCTGTACAAGCTTGTTTTGAAAGCCTATTGTATGCATGAATAGGCAAAACACTGGCTTTTGGGATTCCTGCTATCATGCACGTTTTAAGCAAGAGAAAGAGCAAAATCTCTAAGAAAGTGAATCCACTTTGCCTTGTCCTTTCGCCTACAAGGGAGCTAGCTCAACAAGTATGTATTTCTGTTGTTTATAAGTATGTAATCTGTTGTTTATATATTGTCACACTACACATGTTTGGATTTCAATATGTTGTAGTATAGTAGTTACGTAATTCTCTTTTCTGTTAGCTGAAGCAAAACTGTGAGGGGGAAGGGATTTGAGATCTGTGACCTTGATGCATTGGGGAAAATTACAGTCTTTTTTCGATTGACAATATTGCATTGATCTAAAAAGATGTTTTGAGAATAACTGTGGGTTATGAAGCTCTAAACCACTTGATATGATCGGTGTATCTCATGTTGACCTTTAGGGCTAAGTTCTCTTCAGGCTTCTCTTTGAGAGAAGCAGAAGTTGAGGGCACTATGCTCTTCCCTAATTTCTTGTTAGATTAGAACTTGTTTGTGGAATGAGAAGGGTTGCTCACTTAATAAGAAATGTATCACTGGTTTTCTTTTGCAACTCATAATGACATTTCATGACTGTTAGCCTAAGTCCATTATGATGACAATTGCGATGTTAGCATATACATTATTTGTTCCCAATAAAGTATCTTATAAATAAAATAGGATCTAAACCTTAACGATTCATTAACGATTCATACAACTAAATGATGATGATGTCTAATGGTGATAGATATCGGATGTTCTTTCTGATGCTGGAAGGCCTAGTAGGGTGCAGTCAGTTTGTATATATGGAGGAACTTCAAAAAGACCCCAGATATCTGCTCTGAAATCTGGTGTGGTAAGTTTGCCGTAATCTTGATTGTGAATATATATTAACTGCAAATTGTATATGTGTACCGTTCCCAGTCGTCAATATTATCTGATGGTTTTCTGAACTACTTAGCTAGAAAGTTAATGTTAATTGTAATCTTGTACTTTAAAGTTGTGTGATCTGTCTTCAATCTTCATGTTGTCTCATGTCTTCAGTTCTCAATGCAAAATGATGTATAAGTGTCAATACAAATATAATTCCTGAACTTCTTCTACCTGTCCTTTTCCTTTGGATTAACTAATATTCTCTTTCACCTAATTATTTAACAGTAGAATAATTTTCAGTTTAAGATTAAAAGATGCATTCTACCTTAATTTTTAATAATCAACATGATTGGAAACATCTTGTCGTTAAACCTGCTCATCTGTAATTAGTTTCATGGTACCCGTGACATGATTGTTCTGGTGCAAAAAAGTGTTAATATAATTAGTTTTAAAATAAAATAAGTATTCACGATCGATTAGTCAGTTCATTATAATAAACTTATTTGATGTTTTGCATATTCCCAACCAACATGGGTCTGAATTTGCTTGAACTAAAGTGCACCTGTAAGACTGTAACTCGTGTCTGCATCCTTCTCTATCTCAGGACATTGTTATTGGAACACCTGGCCGTTTGAAGGACTTGATTGAAATGGGAGTGTGCCACCTGAAGGAGGTGTCTTTTGTGGTAAGTATAAATATTCTCTCTCTCTGTTTTTTTTTCTTTTCGTGGTTATTTTTTCATCTTGGTCTTGAGTTTTAATATTAATCATTATGTGGAATATTGATAAATTACTTGTCCAAATTCCAAAACACGCTCTCATTTTCTAACCCTATAATGTATTTCCTCCGTTTTCAACTTTCTTGATGATAACGAGTTCATTTTTTTGCTCGTATAAAATATTTGACTTACAGATTTTTTAAACATGTTTATCCTTAGGTCCTAGATGAAGCTGATCGAATGCTTGACATGGGATTTGAACCTGAGGTTCGCTCAATACTAAGTCAAACGAACACTGGTATGATATGGAACATTGAAAAATATATGTACCTGAACCAGAATAAGTTTTGATTTTTTCAGATTTTATTGCTATTCATAGTTTTCTAGTTTCCGAAGGTCTCAACTTGTCATTAGACAGGTCCCTCTTCTTCTTCTTTTTTTTCCTCTGCACAATCTCTGTTTTGTTACAGTAGAATCTCGTTGTTTTCTCTAAGATTTTGGCTATGTTTATTTTGCTCGAATATTTGCGCTGGAGATCATATATTGATTTTCTTGTTAGTATAACCATTATATAAGGTAAATGTCCCTAGCCTTACTGTTGCGACTTACTATTACATCTAATTGTAGTATTAAGTGCACTAATGTTTGTATATTTTTTACTTGGCTAGATCTATTTTGCTTGAGTATTTGGATTGGCAATTCTCTATGAAGTTTCTTATTAGTATAATGTTCAATGTAAATGTCCATAGACTTTCATTTTTGCTACTTATGTTATAACTCATTATAGCACTAAGTGCAACTAATTTGGGACATGTAATTCAAATGTCACATATGATGCAGTACGGCAGATGGTAATGTTCAGTGCAACATGGCCTCCAGCTGTCCATCAATTAGCCCAAGAATTCATGGATCCCTGCCCTGTTAAGGTGTGGTTTATTTGGGGGAGTACCTTTACTGTGAGCCTTCTTCCATTATCTTCATCTTCATTTCTCAATTGTAATGAATATGTTTCAGGTGGTGGTTGGTTCAGAGGATTTAGCTGCCAACCACGACGTCATGCAAATAGTGGAGGTATATCTGGTCATTAAATTTATGAACGACTAGCGTTGATTTTGTTGTCTCAATATGAAATGGATATTAATTTTCATTGATTAACAAGTTTCTATTTTCCTTTAAATTGTAGGTTTTGGATGACCGAGCGCGTGATGAACGATTGCAGTGCTTGCTAGAAAAGTACCACAAGTCCAGACGGTATATGTCGCTGATATATTATAAACTTGATTTCTTGTCTTTAGGAAGTGTTTGGTTGACCGAGTATCTGGGATTACTGAGTGCAAGTTTGCAGCTTGATACCAGCTATATAGTTTGGCTAGTGAGATGCAAGGCTTAAAATGGTCCAGTCTTATTTATGTTTTTGGGTAAAACCTTAAATTTTTCGCAAACCAAGGACATGCCGTCTTGAAATGAGAACCTTCACAGATCTTTGTACAAACGCATTCGAAAAACATGCAAACAATAAAAAATGGAGGATCCACTTTTCTCGTAGTGAATCATAAGCTTTTTATTCAAATTAAAGAGTTGTAAGCGCAAATTTAACAGTTTTTTCTATATTAAGCAGAAGAATAAAATCTATTGATCCAAATAAGTATAATATAGTTTTTTATCAGGAATTAATTAATAACTCTAGGTTTGAGCTGAATTAACTAAATTTTCAAGTACCCAAACAGATCCAAATACTCGCTCTGAATCCAAACTCTTCTCCCATTGTGCACCATAAGGTGACGATGCCTTGTGATTTATGCAAGAAAATCATCTGGAAGCACTGCCTCTAACTAATAATATATCTGTAAATTGATATGCTGCTTGATTCTTTAATAATGGATTTCGATCAGCCAAATTCAATATTAGTAGCAAGATTTTCTTTTAATAGTTTTATAACTTTTTGTATTTATCGGAATGATATTATTTCTTGGGTAAATCATTTTCGTGTCCATTTGGCATTGCTTTTGAAAAATCAAAAGTTGTTTGTTGAGACTAAGAAGCTGTTTTTGAACCCATTTGAACAATTTTTTGGAATCTTTTAGAGGAAGTTGGCCTAAGGTGGCTCTTTCTACAAGAAGCAGAAGCAAACGCCGTGCCAAACGGGCCCTTAGTGCCTTTCTTCGCCGATGCTTATTAGTTAGAGCATCAACTTTCCCATTTAAAAAACCGGTTGAATTTTGTTTCCAATTGTTTGAGATTTGTGGCTGTGTGTATATGTTGTCTGGATACTTGGCATGTTCCTAAAGGTCAAAGAATATGTCAAGAATTATCCTGTGAGTCTTCTTGGAAATATTTTCATTTTCTGCTTATGCGGGGTTTTCAACTTTCGGCAGGAATAGAGTATTGGTTTTTGTTTTATACAAGAAGGAAGCATCTCGTGTTGAGAGTATGCTTCAGAGAAGGTAATTTCACATAATTTTTTATGTTTTCTTGTGCTGTTTCTGTACTGTTGGCAGTTGCATTGAAAATATGTCCATTAAGACAGAAAGCTTTACTTATTTTTCAATAAATATGTTTTATTCTTTTTGATCCCTCGAATGAATATTTATAGCTTTTAAAACATTGTAATTTGTTGGTTCCCAGGGGTTGGAAAGTTGCTTCTATAAGTGGTGACAAAGCACAACATGCACGTACGGAGGCACTGTCACTGTTTAAGGAGGGAACCTGTCCTCTAATGGTATGCAATTCTTTTGATATTTATTTAATATTTTGCCATATACTTGGGCTAAATCTATCCTTTTTTGGTAATAAAGATTGTTCCAGTAGTAATATGTGACTGAGTTGATTCTAAGCATTTTACCATCTTTTGCTATGTTTTTATTACTTTGTAGATGATTACTTATATGATCCATTTCATTTCTTGAGTTCTTCCCTGTTAAGAGTTATTGTTTTTGGCACAACCTCTTGAGTTTTACTTTCCCAATCAACGATCAAATGTTTCCCATCCTTCTTGCAGCCTGCAAGAAAAAGAATTGTTTGCTTTGTAATTTGTTGACTGTTGTATTGGATTGTGCGATCTACTACTGCAGACTGATTATCACCTTATATGGCTGGCATCCAGTTGAAATATGTTGTTTTCACTGGACATAATTATGGTTTGATCCATGCTGATTGGGTTACTGCTGGCATATTCATTCTGTGTTTTCTTGAGACACTCTTGTCCAGGTGCCAAAACAGTACCCAACCCATTTTTATGCAATGATGGGGAAGGATGTGTTGTTTAAGTAAATAAAAAAATAAAAATAAAGAAGCAGACTTGTACGGTCGTTGTAGAAAGTACCAGAGAAAACTGGGTTGGCTTGGCATTTGACCTGCCAAGGTCCAGCATTTTCATTGCTAGAGTAGAAATTCTGATCCCGCTCTGTTATTGTTTTTCCTATTGGGTATCAAACAGCTGCCGTTAAATCCTTTTGAATGTGATAACCATTAAATCCTTGTGAATGTGATGATTGTTTTTCACTTGATGTCCTAACATTGATGGTAGGATTTCAATTTTTGAAGCTAATCTTCATGCTTTTATTGTAACTTCTGAAATATCAGTTGAGAGCTTTTATGCTTCTACATACTTGTGGCGAATTGGATGATACAGTTAAAAAACTTTTAGGTAGTAGTCCCAACGTTTATTGTCTATTAAAAAGAGGCTTGCGACAAATTTTTTCATCTCGAATCTTGTGAAATGATAAATCCTATGATTGTTCATTTGTTCTTATAATATTAGTAGCTCTGGTTACTTGCTGATTAATCTTTGCTGCAGTTGGCTATGATAGCAAACCTGGCCATTCTATAATGATGATTTTGTGTATCTGCAGATAGCCACTGACGTAGCTGCTCGAGGATTGGACATTCCTGATGTCGAAGTTGTAATAAATTATAGTTTTCCACTCACGACAGAGGATTATGTCCACAGAATTGGTAGGACTGGACGTGCTGGTAAGAAAGGGGTGGCTCACACTTTCTTCACTAAGGAAAACAAGGTGCATTTTTGTATCTTTAGTAAATACTAGTTTGACTTTTCTTGATTTGGCCATATATTCAGACAATAGATAATTAATTATACATTAATACAAACACTAAATTCTCGTAGGGACTTGCTGGGGAGTTGATAAATGTTCTCAAGGAAGCTCAGCAGGTTGTACCTGAAGCCCTACTAAAATTTGGGACTCATGTAAAGAAAAAGGTGAGAATGTCTTTTCTGTGAGGTATCATATAATAATTCGGTGCTTTGAGCAATGTAAGGTTAGCTATCATCTGATCCTCAGATAGGCCTATAATGCTTCCGGCAATAGCATGCTTGCAATGTTGTTTCATTTTTGAGAATCTTAAATGGAGGTGCCAATAATGATGCCTAACTTCGATGTACATGTTTTGTCTAGCCAGAAATCAACATCTGGCTGAACGTTAGGACCTTAATAGCGCCCATTAACGTATCTGTAAAGTGTAAACTATGGGGCTGTTTAGAGACCTAACCTTTTTGAGTTGTTCGATTCCTTTAGACTCATTTTTAAGAGGCTGAACCAGGGTTTCTGAAGTATAAGCTGAACGAAGAGTTTCTTATTGTTGAGGGTAAATGGACTATGAGTTTATTTACTTGGAATAATATCACCAATGTCTTTTATAGCATGTGGGTTTTTAAGATTGATTTGCTTGCTATTCATTCATCTCATGTACATCCTGATTTTGCACACATTTTGTCTCTGACTTGGTTTGATCATATTCCTGGCCGTGTTGTGCTGCTATTCACTGCTTTCTTACTTAATGCAGGAGTCGAAGTTATACGGTGCCCATTTCAGAGAAATTGATTCAAATGCTCCAAAGGCTACAAAAATAAAATTCGACTGTTCTGATGATGAAGATTGATTCAAGGGGTCATTGGGAAACTATTCTTGGATAATTTGATTGGCTCCAACATCAAAAAAAATTCAATTTTGTTTGTTTTTTCCCCTTGTTTCGTCGTCCTCTAAGCTTGATTCTTTTCTTTCGGTTCATTATGCGATATGAATTATAATTAATTATGTAGGATTTCGATTTATTACTTGTGTAACCAAATGTTAACTCTGCTAATACCACATGAGCAAGTGAAGGTTGCAAAATTAAATTCTGCCTATATAATTATAAATGTACCTAAAGATTGCAAAAGATTGTTTTCATTGAAAATGTACGGATAGAAAAATAAAAAAATAATTGATCGAGGACTGAAGTGAAAAAATTTGGACTTGACTATAAATTTTCTTATTTGAAAAGATAATACCTGAGTGTCGCATAAATACTTCCCGTCTTCTGTATTTGTCATCAATGGCGAAGCCAGTTTAGTGGGATTGGGGGGCACAAATTAACTAGGGATAACTTTTTGTAACAATAATATTGTACTTTGAAAACATTGTATAATTATATTATTTTTAAGTGTATTCAATACACGAAGATTTTCGTTTAAATTTTTATCCGTAACTTCCTACTTATCAAACAAGACGTGCATTTTAAATGCAACTACACATAATTCAGGCAATATTATAGGCGTATTAGGTAGAGATTAAAATTAAAAAATTAGTCGTTATTGTTAACTTTTATTAGACGAGTGAGACTCTATAAAGGCTATATTTTCAATTTTAATTGGATTTTAAGCACGATCGAACATGCACTAAGTTTATTTATATATTTATATTAGGGAAATATGGACAAACTAACGAAAAAGACAGACTTAGGGGTCGTTGAGAATTTTTTTCATTTATTTGGAAACTTCACCCTAGTTTGCCTCTCATTATAATGAGATTTTTGGAATGCTGTATTTTAAAATGGTAACTTTTGGAGAATGTATAGTTAAAAAAAAAAATAGAAAAATGTAATAAAATTTTAATGGGGACCAAATATGGTGAGCAAAGCCAAATCGATATAATGAATCAAACGCGTTCTGCGTCATGAATTTCGACAATCCTAAGTCGCTATTCCCAATAGAGAGGACAAAAGAGCTTCGACTAGCGTGACGCGCCTTCTTTTATTTCCAATGGAGTATCTAAGACGGAAAGGTTCCGAAAAAACGTGTGTGGAAAGTGCAGTGTCAAAACTAATGAATTTATTAATAAAAAAATTGTCTCACGTGGATCCAAGAACCCCATTGGCCCCCACTAATAATGAAATATCGTTAATTCCGAATAATGAAATTGGACGCGTTAGGTAGAGATTAAATTCGGATTAAAATTGAAAAATTAGTCGTTATTGTAATTGAATTTTAAGCTTGGCCAAACATGCCCGAGTAGTTCAAATTTTACGAAAGAGAGCGAAAAAGGAGAGAGAAATGTAATGAATAATGAATTGACATATTATCGATATTTCATCGTCACGATGATGAGTAAAAAAAGAATACACTTTTCTATTTTACCCTTTCTATCATTTGAAACAGTCTTTATTTATTTATTTATTTATTTTTTGTTTACAATATTTAAAGCTGAGAATTGAAAAAGTATTTGTTCATCAGCTGGTTCAACTATGTCGTTTACTGAAACCCCCAAACACGACCTAGTATTACCATTCAATTTTTTTAGCACAAGGACGAAGACTAAGAGAAACCTCCGCAGAATTCAAGCCCCAAATCCTTTTTGATTGTTGTTTCAGGTACTAATTGCTTTCTCTCTGTAATTCCCTTTTGATTTTTTTTTTTTTTAATTTGAAGTTGAATGCATAAATGGCTTCAGTTTATGTATGCATATATATGCAAAATCTGAATGTTCGTGTTCAATTTAAATTGCAGAATTTAAGGTTTCATGTCGATTCTTTTAATATGAGGCTTGTATGGAAATGTGTTATTCTACACATTCGGAAAAAGACAAGATTTGGTGTGCTTATGCTTGATAGTTGTGTTTTTTTTTTTGTACTTCTTTACTGTTTGGGTAGAATTATTAATGAAATTGATGAGTTCCCGAAATTGGTATGTCTAGTTGTGAGAGCGTAAATAATTTGTGTTTTCTAATGAAATTGTTGTTTCCTCCAAATTAAATATCAGTGTAATATCTAATTTCTACAAGGAAATGCTTTGTGGTAGGAATCAATTAACCCACTTTACTTACTTACAGAACAATGAATGTTGGGTTATAGGATCAACAACGAGATCTGGCTGATGAATCTAGTCTTGCGTGAATGATGTGTTTTCTCTCTATGTTTCTGATGGAGTACAATGAGTTGCTACAGTTTCATGATAATTGTGTGAATGGAACATGCTGTAGATTTCATATAATTCTGTGTTGTCTTATGATTGATCACAATGATAAACACTGCATTACTCGGTGCCCTTTGCCTTCCTTCGCATTCAATAAATAGTGCTAATAACTCCACTCTATCTTCATTTCCTTTTTCAATTTTGTTTCTATGCTGGAGAGGGGAGTCTAAATTGCTTCTTCCAGGTATAAAGGAACGGGTGAAAAAAAAAATGACAAATAACTTATAAGTGACCCTTGACTATCAAGATGTAACCCATTGTGCATTTCTGTATGAGTTGGATAACCAGAAAATAAATGGAATATTACTTAATATTCTTGCTTCGATTTATATTTTAATTTCTATTATATGCTATGATAAACGAACTTTGTTAGTTGAAATTTATTATAAAGGAAACAACGAGAGTTGCCTGAAATTATCTTAAATTTAGTAAAAGAAGTGTTGTAGTGAGAGACACAGGGGGTCTAAGTGTCATATTTTTCAAGTTATTCCATCTGTATTCATGAATAATCAAATAATATTTTTGTCGAAGAAATGATCTTCTACTTGTCATCTTTCCTTATTTTATGCTACCAGCAAATGATACCCAACCTCCATTCTCTTATCTCCAATTCTACGTGATGATTTTCGTTTAAAAAGGTCACTAGAAAAAACTCTTACTAATGACTGGAAAGCTGAGAATGCTCACTTCTCTCATTACCTTGCTTATATCTAATTGAACGTCAAAGTACAGTAAGATTGTAGTGCTATTTTCAACGGAAAGTTCATTCTTACGAGCTGATGTTGAATTATTATGATTGTTGTTCTAGTCAGATTTTTTAGCATGATTACCTAAAATATCTTCATTTTTGGATACTGCTATTGTTATTCTCTCTTGTGGTGCAGGGGTTTGAAATGTCATGATCATGTTGGATGCTGTTTATCATTGATATAATTGAATTTATGTAAAGTTTGATATCTTTATGCTAAGTATCTCCTTAAAACTTGTGATGTAGAAAAATCAGGCTAGAAGAATAGTTATTTTTCATGAGTTATTGTCAATGCTGTTATTTGGTAATCAAGCCTGAGTTTATTCTATTCCCTTTTTAGCAAGACGTATTGGTTGACAATTTTTGGGTCATCGTTATCACTAGATATAAAGTCCTATGACATCTAAACACTTCTTTTTACAATTTTATAAATAAAATCAGCCTCTGGGTTGTCATTCCTTCTGAGAATGCTACGGTTCGTTAGAAAAACCTATAGTTTGTCTTTTTGTTTTTCCCAATGATCAAATTAAATATTCTTCTTCTCTTGCTGCCAACTGCATTAGACTTTTCTTGTGTATGAGCATTAATAATTGTTATTGATATAAATTTTCAGAAAACCGGCTATATGCTTGGACCACCATAGAGAACTAGGTTTGCATGCATTATTAGTTATCATACACTTCATGTTTTACTGGATCTCTAGCTCTCATAAACTGTTTCCAGTTGAATACCTTCAGAAAATACGAATAAGGATATTGTTTACTTGGTTTAATTCTCGCCATTTGTTTTACTTCCCTATTCTTTTCTTTTTTATTTAAAAAAAAAACAAGATTTACTCTAGAAGGCAAAATTTATTTGTGCCTCAGATTACTGATTGTTAGAGAGTATTTCCTAAGATAGTAAAGTTGTAAAGTAAATAAAGATTAGTCCTAGTTTCTATCCTAATATAGTATTAGGTATTTGTATATATACACCNTATTTGTATATATACACCCAAGTTTCCCATGAATAATACAAGTGAAATACCTAGATTATTTTACATGGTATCAGAGCCGTCTGGACCTTAAGCTCTGCGGTTCTCGTAAGGAGGCCCTGCTACAGTGACCGGCGACTAGGGTTTCACGCAGTTGTCGAAACTCTCCTTTCTCGCGCCTCTAGTCGCGTCTAGGGTTTCGATTTCTGGTCGCACTGGTCTCAACGAAGCTTTCTGATCGCCGCTAGTCGCCGACGAAGCTCTCTGGTCGCGGCGGTCTCAATTTCTCGCGACGACTGTCTCTGGTCGCGCCGCCAATCTCAATTTCAGTCGCCACCAGTCTTGGTTTCTCCTCTTTTCAGACTTCTTCGCCCTTCCCAGTCTACTTCAAGTAAAGGGAGACCTTGGGAAGATTCAGAAAAGCCGACCGTGTGCTGCTACAGGAACGTTTGCTCAGTTCCGACCTTGATGCTTCACTGAAGTGCAGTTTTTTACTTCATTGTTTGGGTTTCTTTTACAGAAAGTCTCGATAATATCTCTCTACCTGCTTGGATCAACATCGGTTTGGTGTGGGATCTATTTTGGGGACAGGTTCGGTTTCTTTGTATCGGATGTTATTCCTATGATATCAAAAAT
>CAIGRQ010008812.1:0-14974 GCA_903798375.1 Fraxinus sp. D2006-0159
ACTTGTGAGTTAAGCATTGGAGGTGTGTGTTTTGCAGTCAGTGAAAATTTTTGTACAGGAACCTTATGTTCGATAAGCTTCTTGACACACTTCCCTGGTTTGATTTCTGTCGACGGTTCAGGAAATTGTGAGAGAGGAGTGCGAGGGGAGGAGCTGAAATTTGGGATTTTGGGGGTTTATTCAAAATGAATGGAGATCTTCCATTTTGGGGCTTTATCTCTCTTATGCAAAAAACGTGATTTCACTGGTCCCTCACCAGTCGTTATGTTTGACTCTCCAAGTGCCATGTCAGCATCAAGTAAACAATTCGGGACGTTTTTGTAGTAAGTATAGTTTTTTCCTTTCTGTATAAACCACTTTACCCATTTGCAGTTGTCTCGATTCTTCCACATGTTGATTTTGGTTTAAAATATGTTTGGGTTCATCCCAAAGGACACGTTGAACCATTAATTTAGACGGTCAAATAAATACTATTCGTAGTACGGAAAGAAGTAGAGTTTATTCCGGGTGATAATATAAACAATTCAACTCTCATTATAAAAGGAACCTCACTATCACCAATCACCTTACTGTTGTTTGCAAGTAAAACACACACTAATACGTGAATGGCAGCCAATTTGCAGAGCCGGAGACTAGCGAGCTTCGCTAAGCGATTTCTCAGCCAGATCACTCCTTCTAATTCCCTTCTGATTCCTTCGTATTCTTTCACCAGGTATCTATATCCTGTTACGTGTTGTAAAAAAATTCTATGGTTTATGCGTATCAGTGAATGTGAAAATTTCCTAGGAATTCACAATTGGTTTAGGTTACTCGGCTTAATTTTTCCCCATTAATAGCTTCAATTTTATCATTTCCATGTCAAATTTTCTTTAAAAAAGTTAACTTTTATTATTTAGAGTTCAGTTTTCACTGGATTTTGGCGGAATTAATATGATTTTTTTCAATTTTGTTTTTCCTGTAGTTTCAACTAAAATATGTTAAAATATTCCTTTCTTAATGGTTAGGTTAATATTATTTTGGATAAGGACTGCTATTTCAATGAGATTCTAAATATTTTTATATTACTGATTTTTTTCCTTTTTCTTTTATTATGTAGGAAAAACTATTTTAATCAATTGAGTTATAAGATTTAGAAATTTAGATCTGGTTTTGCGTGGTAAGGGTTTTAATGTGTCGGTTTGCTATTGGTTAAGTCTGCAAAAATCTGGATTAAGGCCATTCCCTGGTACAAAATACAATTAACCCGGCGCTTTGTTTGTAATGGACTACAAAAATCTTACACTAGTTGGGGATCTAAGATCTTTGGTAAATTGGTTATTCGGTGCAAATACGTACGTATACATAAATTGTAAATTAGGTGTGACTTATGCCTCATATCAACTGAAATGAAAAGCTTTTAGCACTCTTACATCCCACTGACTACATTTTTGTTTACCTATTCCTAATTGGCTTCTCAGGTTTAAGGCCATCTTTGGCGATGTAGCTGTCAAAATTATGCTAATAAATAGTGTTCAAATTGTACATTCGAAATCGATTCTCTAGTTATGAATTTGATGGATGTCAAGTGTTGATCAAATCTGTTATCTAATTTGGATTCCTAGTAAGAAATGAAGATAAAAGGGAATAATAGAATGTGCAATATTACAAACATGTTTGCAAAACAGAGTAGTAACATGAGTTAACGTGCAAGCCTCTATGCTCTAAATACTTGTATGGAAACAAAAGTATATAAAGAAATCAATTTGCTGTTCAATTATAAGTGAGAGAGCAAATGGTGGAGAGTAAGATATACAGAAGAGATTCAAGCAACAAAAAAGGCTAAGACAAGTTATTATCTTTAATACTTCCATGCTTGAAACTTATACTAAACCAATATAATTGTTGTTATTTTCTATGGGCTCGCGTCCCTTACATCTAATATTATTGTTGGAAAGCGTGGAGGCTTTTTGTGTTATTTTCCTTATTAATGAGATAAATCTGGTTGCCAAAGACTGATCTCTGCTTACCAAATTGGCCAAATTCCTTGACATGCGATGAACACCAATTTGTATTTGCACTTTCCGTTAGAGTACGCTGTTTAGGTTTTATGTACTTAATTCTGAAAAAACGGAGTAGACGACTGAAAGTTGAGTGAAGTGGAGCACAATTATTTCCTTGAGATCTGATTACTGCCATTTCCTTGATTACGAAGTGATATCAATTCATTTATATATTTATTTGTTTTTGGTTCTTATTATTTGCATGTTGCCTTGGTATCAGATTTGTGATGTAAAAGTTTATCTCTATTTGCAGGAGTGTGCATGTTTCTGTGTATGACAAGAACGTTGAGGAGAATGTCCATTCAACTGTAGTCCCGGATGATGTAATCTCGCCTCTATCTGACGAATACTGGGAACCTCACCCCGAGACAGGGGTGTTTGGCCCTGCATCTGATGGTGATAAACCAGCTATAGATGTCCCTCTGAGTGCTAATGGCGATTCAGTGTTGGAGGAAAAGGCCTTTTTCCGTCCTCTCGAGGATTTGGAGATACCACCCCCTGAGTTGCAGGGGGAAACTGAAGTCGGTTCCACAATAGATAAGGCTTAATGTAATGTACTGAATGTCAACAAGTTCAGTGCAGCAGAATAGTACTACCTGCTATAATGTTGATAATAGTTGCTTGTAATGTGTGCTTTTGTTATCTAACTGGTGGTTTACTTTTTCGCTGACATAGTTTTGGCATCTTTCTTTGCTATGGAAATACATGTTTTGATAATTTTGTTGTGGGGATTGGTTTCCAAATTGAGTTGATTATCCTGCATCTATATGTAAATGTGAAGTGGGAGATTAAGAAAATTAGAACTAGATCTTGTTTGCTCTATGGCTATATGGTCTCAAACCGTGTCCATAGTTTTGGTCACAAGGAGAAGATGTATTTACCTATGTGTACTGCTAGTTCATGTTATTTGTTACGCCTTGAAAAACTAGGACCCAATAAGGGACCCAAGTGGCCTACATGGCAAACAGTTTTGGGGCACGTCTCAATATGTTGGAATAGGGCAATCCAGCTACATGTAGGCGAGTTGTTCGAGGTTCGAGCGACCCGTCTCTCCCACATAAAACACCAGAACAACCCCCTTTACAGGTAGACCCCATTGACAGAGCCAACCCAGGATGAGGTACTAGTGAGATCTTGAATGTATCTCACACCATGTGAGTTGATAAGATAACTCACTGTCACCGCAGCCGTCGCCATCGTATTTGGTCAAGTCTAAAGTACAAGCTAGACTTTATGGACACAAAAATGGTAATAGCATTTAAGGCTAGGATTGATTGATGTAGATGACAAGAAAGGGAAGTCATTGAGATAAGTCTACGCGCACTATCATCCAATGGACTCCACTCGTTTTGCCCAAGTATAAAAGCTCACACTTAGTGCCATTCAAAGGTAATGCAAGTTTAGACTCTCAAAGCTATATACTTGCTACACATATTTTTACCTTTCACCCCTCAGCAGACCCTTTTTTACTTATTGGAGATTCACGTTCAAAGTTCTCCCACACTCTAAACTATTTCTCCAACTGACTTGACCGTCGGAGTGCATGCGGCCAACTCCGTCCCCACCGGAGAAGGCCACGTGTGGCTAACGGTTTGTCTAAGTGTACAGGAATTCAACTTGCGTAGACGCGAGAGACCTTGGAATATGCTGGCCACATCATTGGTACATTTATTTTTGGGTCAACAGATTACGTCGTTTGTGGGAACTTCGACACGATGACCTTGAACATTCTTGTGGTAAAAGTTATCTGAAGTAGAACATCGAAGAAATGTTTAGTTCTTGGAGAAAGAACCGCTGCAAAGAAAGAACATCTAAAGAGCTTACTTTTAGCTCAAAGTCAAATACTCTCTATGAGTTTTAGCCACCACGAATCGCAGAGTAGAAATAGGCAGTAGGAGGCTTTTGAAGAAGAGGTCTTCCGCACAAATGTGAACATGCGTCGTCCCCATCACCAACACAGACGAGGTGGTACCACGACATGCTTAGGAAAATAGGGAAAATGGTTGTGATCATAAGAAACATGGCCTAACAAAACGCTGCCATGCAGCAACTAATCATGTAGAAGTATCAACAGGCAGGGTACCAGGTGCCTCGGCATGGAATGTTTCCCCAAGAAGGTAAGGAGAACGACACGACCGCGTTTCCTCAAGTGCATGGCAGGGATGTTAGCCTAGTGGAGAGGGAGCTCCACCAAATACGTTACAAGCCGATCCGACGATAACATGCCGCATGAGGGAAACTTTCCACTAGAGTATGCTCAAGCGTGAACCCCAAAGGTCCACCAGCTTTTTTGATTAAATCAGACCCTCAAGGCCTAGAAATAGGTCCCATCAGCCACCCCCCTAAACAAAGAGGGTAAGAACAATATCAAGAATACGAACCTCCGGGATTCCTCCTCCTCCACATAGAAATAGGTGAGAGAGAAGAAACGAGGCGAACTTAAGAAATTAAACAGAAACGTCACAACCCGCTCGTTACCAAGAGGAGGAAAATGATTATAATGGTCCATGCAGATCATTCGAGTTGGATGATGATGATGAAGACTTGCCTTTCTCCCGAGAGCTGAGAAGCGCCCAAGTCCCGAATCACTTCGTGCCTTGAAAGATACCCAAATATGAAGGAAAATGTGATTCGGTGAAGTATCTCAATAACTATAAGACCCATGTCTCTATGAGGGGCCTAGCCGGAGCTAAAATGCAGAGCTTTTCATCTCATACTAACTGGGGCTGCAGAAATTTGGTACAGTCGTATCCCAACGGAAGCATCAGAAGTTGGCTAGACCTTAAAAAGGCATTTCTAAACTAGTATTTGTCTAGCAAAGAAAGGAAGCCCCCATCCAAAGGCTACAGGACATGAGACAGCAGGTAGGTGAAACCTTGAAAAGCCACTTGACTCTCTTCACGGACGAGATGACCTATTTCGAATATGTTACGGATAGAGAGGCCCTTTTTCCTCTAAAGGGATGCCTCAACATGATCATCTTGTTTTGGAGGGATGTGCGAAACAAAAATCCTACCTCTTATGATGCCTTAGTAGAAATGATGAGAAGCGAAATTGTTAATGATGAGTTAATTGATCACTGCAATCGAAGATAGCGAAGAGGCCCTGTATCCCACTTGGTAGACCAGCAATAGACCCAGGTGGGACATACGATCACTCCCACGTCAGGTTAAATGTTAGCTAAAACCACTCTAAATGCAATACCCTCTTTGGCATATGAAATGTTCGGACCCGAGGCTCAAAGACATCCAAACAAATCCAAGGGAAGAGGCAGATGGAGGATCAAGGAGCCCCAGGATAGGCAATTTTGCACCTACCATCGAACCAATAGCCACATCACTGAGAATTGTCTCCAAAAGAGAGCCTCTAGCTAATGCCCCATCAGAGAGATTGACACATCATTGGTGGTCTACACATAGGGGAAGAATCCAGAAACGCTAAGAGGAATTACTCGAGGGAAACAAAGAACCCTCCAATGATGAGGTACTTGATCAATGGCACTGGCTGCTGATCTGGGAACGCCCCACCAATAACCTTTTATTCGGCAGATACTGTGGGGGGTTTATTATCCCCATTGCGATGCATTGGTTGTGCGAGCTGTCGTAGCCAAGAATGGACTGAGGCAATGGGAGTTATGTTAATATTCTATTTAGAACCATGTTTGACAAAATGATGGTGGACCATGAACTCACTCCCATGACTGCCCCCTTATATGGTTTTATAGGTGGCAACATTGTTCCCCGGGGTAAGATCACTTTGGTAGTAGAAATGGGAAAGTCCCCAATTACGGCTCATCATTTCATGGAGTTCTTCATCGTAGATCACCGATCCGCTTACTCCGAAGTATTAGGATGACCCGCTTTAAAAGAACTTGAGGTCGTTACATCCATACATCATCTATGCATGAAGTTTCCCACCAAGGGAGAAATCGCTACGATGCGAGGAGACCAAATGGGCTCGAGGGAATGCTACCTTAGCGCCTTAAGAAAATTCGAGCCCTATAGTGTAAATATGATCTTGATGGACGCTGAAATGATTCACGAACCTAAAGAAGGTCCTACCCCTAAACAAGCGGGGGGACGTCAACATGATAAACACCCTTGAGAAAGTGGTCATTGATGCGGATTTAGACCCCAGGATCACTGAATCAAACTCCCAGGTGACCCCAATGGAGGAACTCAAATCTTTCCTTGTGAACTCACATGACCCTACAAGGATGTTGCAAATAGGGAAAAAATTTAAGGCAGAGAAAAAACTAGGCTTAAAGACTTCCTACTCAATAACTTGGACATATTTTCATGGAGACATGAAGACATGGTAGGCATCGACCACAAGGTCAGTTGCTACCAACTTAATGTGGACCAAAAACTCACCCCTCACGTGCAAAAAATGAGAGCCCTAAAATTGGAGAGGTATGTAGCCCTGAAAGAAGAGGTGCAAAGTCTCATATCTAATGGGCTCATCATGGAGGCAGTATACCTAAAGTGGATATCCAACCCTGTCTTAGTAAAGAGGTCTAATGGTAAATGGAGAGTTTACATAGACTTCTCCAATCTCAACCAAGCATGTCCAAAAGACAGCTTTTCACTTCCAAGGATCGACCAGCTAGTCGACCACGAGCTTTTGAGTTTCATGGACGCATAATTACGGTACAACCAGATCCCCATGCACCCGACAGACTAGGAAATCACCTTGTTCATCACTAATAGAGGCATCTACTGTCACGCCGTTTAGTTTGAAAAATGCTAGCGCAACCTATAAATAGCCAGTCAACATAATGTTTGCCGACCTTATATGCAAAACAATGGAAGTATATGTCGATGACATGCTTGTAAAGAGCCTTAGATCTGTAGATCACATCAAACACTTGGAAGATACTTTCAAGATCTTGAAGAAGTACCAGATAAAGCTAAATCCATTGAAGTGTACTTTTGGTATTTCTTCAGGAAAGTTCTTGGGTTATATAGTTAACTAGTGAGGCATTGAGTCAACTGAGAAAATTAAGGCATTGCTGGACATGAAGTCCCCCAGTAAGCCCAAAGAAGTGCAATGTTTGAGGGGATGCTTGGTAGCACTGAACTGCTTCATTTCCAAAGCCACATATAGGTGCCTCCCATTCTTTAAAGCATTAAAAGGAAGAAAGAGGTTTCAGTGGAACGAAGAATATGAAGGGGATTTCCAAAAGGGCTGAAGAAGCACTTGGGCCAAGCCCCCCTCCTCTCAAAACCCAAGGAGGGAGAAGCGTTGCTGCTATACTTGGCTGTAAGCGTCAAGGCTGTAAGCTCAGTCTTGGTAAGTAAGGAAGGTGGCATGCAATTGCCCGTCTACTATGTAAGCAAGGCCCTTCTGGTAGTTGAGTCACGTTATACTGACATGGAAAAGCTTGCCTTGTCATTTATGATCACTTCTAGGAAGTTGAGGCTCTACTTTTTGGCCCATAGCATACACGTATTAACGAGCCTCCCCCTCAAGCAAGTACTCCAAAAACCAGATACTTTAGGAATGCTCATGAAATGGACTATGGAATTGAGCAAATTTGACATTTATGAAGGGGCAAGTAGTGGTAGATTTCATAGCGGAATTTACTGAGGCAATAAACATCAATGTAATAACGGAACCGACAGACCTCCAGCCAGGAAATTGTTTGTTGACGGATCCTTTGGGGAGACGGGATTGGGGGTTGGTGTATTGCTGGAGAGCCCATAGGGCCACAAGCTTAATTGTGCATTAATGTTTGGCTTTAAGAACTCCAACAATGCAGTTGAATGCGAGGCGCTTCTAGCGGGCTCAGGTTGGCTAAAGAAATGCAAGTCAAGAACTTGGCAGTTTGCAATGACTCCTAATTGGTTGTAAACCAGGTCAACGACAGTTTTGCAGTCAAAGATAGGGGCATGGTAACATAATTGAAGAAGGTTATGAACTTGCTCCCATGCTTTGAAAAATTTAAGCCGACCCAAATTCCAAGAATAGAGAATGTGCATACAGATGCCCTATTAAAATTCGCCAGCAGCAAGGACTCATAGTTGCTCAAAATTGTACTTGTTGAATACCCCCAGGCTCTCCACAGCAAAAGTTGAAGATGTGCATTGAGGGAACTCCACAATGGATGTAACCTATCATAGCTTACCTCAAAGATCACATCCTGATAGAATATTAAGAAAGAGGCCCACAAGTTCAGATGAAGAGCCTCCCATTATGTGCTACAAGATGAAGTACTTTACAAGAAAGGCTTTTCATCCCCACTTTTACTATGTATTGGAGGGGAAGAGGCCAAATATGTCCTGCGAAAAATCCATGAAGGAATTTGTAGTGACCACACAGAGGGCCCAACACTGGCTCAGAAAGTGCTAAGGCAAGCATACTATTGGCCAACTTTGAAAAAGGACGCTGCGCAGTTCATAAGAAGATGTGACAAGTGTCAGCGTTTTTCTTCCATCCAAAGACAACTATTACAAGAGTTAATCGTGGTATCCAGCCCTTGGCCATTCGCTAGTGCCTTTGCCAAAAGGAAAGTGCAAGCTATGCGATTGTCACCATTGATTATTTCACTAAGTGGGTTGAGGCAGAGCCATTGGCAAAAATAACTGAAGCAAACACCTCTAAATTCATATGGAAGAACATTGTCTACCGGTTCAGAATCCCTCACTCAATCATAAGAGACAATGGACGATAGTTTGACAATAAAAATCTTAGAGACTTGTGTGATGAATTGGGTATCAAAAAGCACTTCTCATCCTCTCACAATCCCTGGAAAGGGGCTAAGTCGAGGTAGTTAACAAGACAAGACTATAAAGCACCTCTTGAAAAATAAAGTTGATGCATCAAAGGGCGCGTGGGTAGACGAACTCCCCCATGTGTTGTGGACTTCACACCACCAGTCGAACTGTAATCGGAGACACCCATTTCTCTATGGTGTACGGGGTCGAAGCCATGAGCCCAGTTGAAGTAGGTCTTCCTTCGCCTCATCGCCTGCAATTCAATGAAGTATCCGATAATAAGATAAGGCGATGCGAGCTCGATTTCCTTGAAGAAATGAGAGGTGATTCACAAATAAAACTGGCCTCCATCAATGAAAATAGCAAGATACTATAATGCCATGGTTAAGAAGGAATCATTCAGAAAAGGCGATCTTGTGCTTAGAAAGATTTTTGTCTTCTAAAGAACCTGGCGTAGGCATGTTGGGTTCGAACTGGGAAGGCCCCTACCGCATATCAGGCGACGTTTGGCCATGGACCTTAATTGAGAACTTGGATGGGAAGGTGCAGCCTCATCCTTGGAATGTCGAACATCTAAGAATGTATTATAAGTAAGACCTTGATCATCGCTTGTGTACCTAATTGTGATTAATGCACGTATATTTTATTTTTAACTATGACAAGCTCATACCGCTCTGACCAACTACAATAGTTATGGTGAGCCCATATATTGTTCAAGATGAATTGTGGCAAGCCCACATGTAATGGAATCAAAGTATTTTCGACGAGTTCGTTGTCAAATTCAGTTACCCTAATCGTTGTAAGCCCATGTATTGCTTCAATTAAAACAATTATGACAAGCTCATATATTTTGGAGAAGCCCATAGATTAATTTATGTGTAACAAGCTCATGCGTTCTAATTATTTATCAAAATCAATTATGGCAAGCCCATAAGTCGATAAGGTGTAATTAATTATGGCGAGACCATAATGTTATTAAAGTTCGATTAATTATGTCAAGCCTATAAAGTTATTAGTTTGATTAATTATGGCGAGCACCCATAAAGTCGTTAAGACATGATTAAATTATGGCGAGCCCATAAAATCGTTAAAGCTCAATTAAATATAGCGAGCCCATAAATTATCTGGATATAATTGGTCATGGAGAGCCCAAGGACGGTTAGTTGCAAATGTGGGATCAAGTTACAAATAAAACTGAATTCATCACAAGAATTGAATTCGTCACAAAGAAACCTACTCTAAACAAACGGTGTCATCCTGCTGAGGCTCTCGTGGGGCACCTTACTCGTCCACTGAGTCCTCTTCTTCATTAGCAGAGGTTGAGGGCTAGTCTACCAAGAACTCATCTTTTAAAGAGGATAACTCCAGCTGGGGATACAACTCAGCCAGCCTTCAAAAGACTTTGTTATAAGCGACCCTCCTCGTGTATATACCGAGACTATCGTACTCAGCTGTCCGTGGAAGTGGGCGACATATTCATTCATAGATGCCTCTCTTGCCCCTTTCAATTGTTCACCCCAAACAAGAGGCCTCATTAGTCAGCTCGTCAACGCGAGCCTTCAATTCTCATTTTTCCTTATTAACAGCCTCCAAAGCTCACGAAACGGTCCTTTAGAGGTTGTCAGAATTATCCACACGCTTCATCAGGGCATTCACCTCGACTTTCTACAGATGGACTTCCTTCTTTAGTTCGTTGTTTTCTTTCAAAAGTGCCTCCATCCTTGACTTAGCCTCAGCCTGTTTTACCTTGGAGGCTTCGACGGCTTCATTGGCTAAAGGCGCCTCAGCCTTCACTTTATTCAGGGCTGTCTCTGTGTCATTTACCCTTTGAAGATATTCATTATTAAGGCCTTGCAGTTGCCACGCCTCCATTTAGGCATTTATAAAGAAACCCTGAGAGCGAGCCTGCAGGGCAAGGCTAGCCTCCACCATGTCGATTGCATTACAGGTCTCGACGTATGAGGAGTACTTGTCCGTCCAGTACTTATGGTAAACCCTTATAGCCCCCTGGACCTCCGCAAGAAGCATCTCCATCACGGTGGAGGCAATTTCATCATACCTTTCCCCAAGAAGTTCTGTGCCTTTCCCTTAGAAGGGACACTCTTGACCTCCTTACCCCTCATCTTTCTCACCAAACTAGCCCTCTCATCAACCGCCTCCTCTACCTCCACGACCTTCATGGAGGATATCGGTTCACCAAGAATGGGTTATCGAAGTGACTCCCTAATGGTAGTCTGGCATTGGGAGGAGGGTCAGGCCCAGTATTCTTTGACAATACCAGCTTCCTCTTGGGGGACCTCTCCAGGAAAGTCTTGACCTCATTTTTCTTCTTTTTCTTTTCTTTTTGGAGGGGGTGGTGGGTTTATTTTGGAGAGATAGGCCACTCATCCCATTGATTCTTGCAGGAGGAATAGTCGAAGCTTAGGGATTTCTTCTTCTAAACCTCTCCTAGATACCTCGGCTAGAGCATCTTGGGCTTCACATATTCCTTTTTGTCGTGTTGCCCTACAAACAAAAGGAACATTTAGAAAAACTGTGGAAAAGAAGTAGTTGATGAGCAAAGGGGCGAACCATCATGTTTTACCTTTAGTAGCCATCGGTTGGTGTGTAACGAAGAGGTTTCGCTTGCCGATGATGATCTTGTAATACCTCTTCTCCGAAGACAGCTCGTATATTGCCTTGATGATGGCCCACTAGAATTACTCGAGCTCGATCCGATTTAACTACAGCTGCACAAAGTTTGCGTTAGACAAGAAATAAGAGGGGGCAAACAAATTAAAGAAATCACACTAAATGAAGGCTCGACTCACTATACTCATGGTATTAGGTCGGCACGGTGATCTTTGGGACCACATCCATCCCATTATTCTGCCAGCGACCCCTAACCCAAAACCATAACAACTTCCAATTCTTGATCGGGGTTGAGGTCCCCCATATGAAAGAAGAGTGTGGGCCCCAAGGGTTCTTACAATACCATCCCTTACAATAACTTTCCCCACTAGAGGCTCAAGGTCGAAAGAGGGTTTGGAAAATATGTGGGGGCATATCCTCTCCAAAAGTGACCTATTTCCAAAGAAGGAAGGCCCCGCTAACTGACTCTATGCATTTGGCACTAAATTGGTAGGGCTAGGTTATATTGCCTAAGGATATACCTAAAAAATGGATGTAGAGGCAATTTCATTCCCCCACCCAAAATTGCCTCGCTCACTGCTACATACCCTTCCCTAGAGAAACATGCTCTCTCCTTAGGGATCGGTACCAACATCTCAATATTGTCTGGGATTCTAAACATCTCCCTATAACCCTCGTGCTCACTCTCCTTTATGTTAGTTGGCCATAAAGAAGCCCCCTACCTAATACTAAAATCTATAGGGCTTTCTGGCATCATCCATGCACTGTGAGGGTTACCCATGGCCTCCATAATCCTTTCATTAGGGATTATGGGAGGCACACCCACCTCAGCACATATCAATGCTATATTTACATTGGAATACCCCTCGGACACATCCTTTCTTGGAGATGAAGCCACTTATATGGACAAAGAGGATAGTTCAAAAATATGGGATACTTACACAAGATCTGGGATGCTCTAAAATGAGAAAAAATGGAGTCGTTTACTGGAGATAGCAGAAAAATGCTAAGAAGAGTGGGAGCATTTTCAGCACTTTGGGTTTGTAATTTTCGCAAGGTGAAGAAAATGGGAAAAAGTAGGTTTCCAGCCTTTTATATATGTAATGAACGAACCCCCATCTTTAGATCTTCCTCCACTTTAATATGGACCATCCACCTGTAGTCTCATCTACCACGTTAAAACCAAAAGACACTTGCTAAAAATTCAAATCAAGGGCCCAGATGAAATTGTGTTGTACACGCACCATAGATTCGCGTAAGCTTTTCCAGATGTGAAACATCATCATTACACATTAAATGTACACGTAGCTCGAACTTTGGAAACTACCACACTACCCAGCTATTTTTTTATTGGGAATCAATGTGTTTCACATCATTAGAGCATGCCACCTGGGACGCTTAAGTTATTAAAGAGGCTCGACATCTGCTTCTAGGGCCTCACCTCGTATTACGCAGTCTTATAACAGACTTCAGTTAGTAAAGAGACTTGACATCAGCTCCAAGGGGCTCGCCTCATATCAAGTAACCTTATCACAGGCTTTAGTTATTAAAGAGGCTCGACATCTAAAGTACCATCACCGCTGAGTCTTAAGTACAATCTAGGCTTTATGGACACAAAAATGGTAATATAGCATTTAAAGTTGTGATTGATTGATGTAGATGACAAGAAAGGGAAGTCATTAGGATAAGGCTACATGCACTATCATCCAATGGACTCCACTCATTTTGCCCAAGTATAAAAGCTCACACTTAGTGCCATTCAAAGGTAATGCAGGTTTAGACTCTCAAAGCTATATCCTTGCTACACACATTTTTACCTTTCACCCCCAAGCAGACCCTTTTTACTTATTGGAAGCTCACGTTCAAAGTTCTCCCACACTCTAAACTATTTTTCCAACTGACTTGACCGTCGAAGTGCGCACGGTCAAATCTATCCCTCTAGAAAAGGCCACGTGTGGCTAACGATTTGTCCAAGTGTGTAGGAATTTAGCTTGCGTAGATGTGAGAGGCTTTGGGATCTTTTGGCAACATCATTGGTACGTTTTTTTTGGGTCAACATGATCGATATACATTTTCGTTATTGGGGAAAAATGCCACATCAACCAGCTTTGTCAATGTTGTAAACATAATATTTAAATTGAGATGATGTTGCCTGGAAAGTAACCTATCCAGAAAAGAAATCTAATTTGAACAAAAGAATTCCTTTTTTTTTTTTTTCAAATAGGTCATTTCTACATCCTTTTAACCGTTCATGTATATGATAATTGTAATTGGAAAATCTCTATCTTCATAGACATGGATTGATTGTCTAATGATGTCTAGAATTTTAGACACCAAAACAATTGTTATACCTCAAATTTGTGTGGGAGCCATGTAATCGTCAATTAAGAGGTAGGGGTCACATGGGCGTGAACTTTTCACTTTCATGCTACGCTCATTGCCCAATTTTGGCATTATAGGCCATTAAAATCTATCCACCACCTAGCCATGAAAATTCATATGGTGAAAGTGTCGTGAATGTTTAGGAAATTAACTAGAAGCGCGACCAATTATGTGAATTCTTTTGCTAAGGTTGTCCCTTGCAATGAGTAAAGGAACAACATAATGATGGGAACAAGTTGGTCACCAATGGGTATTTAGGAAGCAATGTATTCCTAACGGGGTATCAATGCTAGTCCTGGCGAAGAAAAGCACCAACAAGAGATGAGTGTGTTTACTTTTCAAATGTTAAAAAGGTATGCCTAAGGGATAAATTTTCCCCTCCATCGGATTCACTAGCCTGTCAATGTGATCTTTGATCACAATCTAATTAGTTTCATAGATGCCTATTTAGGATACGATCAAAACTCAATGTACGGGGCTAGGCAAAGAGCATGCCTAATTCTTTACAAAATTTGAACTGTATTGTTACAAAGTGTTGATCTAGCGTTGCATCCAAGAAGTTTCTTAACCAACAAGGCATAGAAGCGAACATGGAGCATATCAAAGTACTTATTAACATGTGGCCTTAAGGGTGACAATCATTAACTACCCTTTCTTTCAAACTATCAGAGGATGGAGGAAACTCGAATTGACAAGTGAGTGTCATCTCTCCTTCCTAACACTATAGGAATACCTTAGCAATGATCTCCTCATGTCCAAACCTATATATGGAGAGATCCTCATTCTATATCTAGGTGTGCCTCAAATGAGCATTTAGCTCATATGTAATTACGAACGAAAATACGCATCGACTACCAATTAACGGGGTAAATTCTATTAGTGGTAACTATATTTAACTCTAGTGTCAATAACGTAAATGTACTTTAATATTATTCAATCGAGTAACTCCACTTTAATTTGATTTCAATTAAGATAACTTCTGATGAAATTGATGACATGATAATCATGAAATGATGGTTATTATTACATGCAAGAATAATTAGGGTCCACTAGGATCTATGTCAGCCACAAAAGGGCCCCATTCTTGACATATCTGAATGATGTCATATTAGCGACCCTTGATAGAGCAACATCCAACATCACCAAATTATGACTATCTTCATATAAGGTACTATGTTGACCTCAAGTCAAATGATCAATTCCACT
>CAIGRQ010008860.1:0-11824 GCA_903798375.1 Fraxinus sp. D2006-0159
TTTTGGGCTTTACCTCAAAAGGCTTCATTCCAATTGAGATATTGTCCTACACCTATAAACCCATCATATTTTCTGTGTCTAGCCGATGTGGGACTTCTTTTACTCCCAACAAAGGCATATAATTCTTCTTCTATCTGTGAATGTTGTTGGTAAATAAAACGGATCGAGATAATATATATGACATTATATGAAGTATATAATCGTAAACAAACAACAAATTAAAAGACAAAGAATTAATTGAAAGAAGAAAGAAGTATTTATTCAATTAACTAATATGGAGAAAACAAATACAATAATTGTGTATACACAATTATTCTATATTTCAGTAATACGAAACTTGTGAAAAGAGTATAGTATTTATAGGGGTGCATGCCAAATCTTAGAAATACCACAAAGATGGAAATAAGATAAAAAAAAATCACAATATTTTCCCAATATCAAATGTAGAAAAAAGGAAAAAAAAAATATTTTATCAAAAATCTAACATAATTTGAGTCAAAAAAAATCCAACAATCTCCACTTTGATATAAATTTCGATGCAACAAACAAAGCTCCAAAATTTCTTCACCTTGAAAAATAAATCCGATTGTAGTGAAAATTTGAACTCTTCAACAAAAATCAAACTTTCTCCAACACAAAAGCACTCATCATCTTTCATGGTATCCAACAAGATTACATGAACCCAAACACCGGGTTCACTAAAATTCACAAAGAATTAGAAATTATCAAACAGTGTCAAAGCACATCCTATAATAGAATCAACTCCCAATGCTTTCATAGAAGGTCCTGGCTAGTCTCAACACCTTAAAAAACTCTAAAAGCACGTGTAACCAAATCAATATCCACCTACCTATCTCTAATGGGTCTATCCCTAGCAATTGCATACGATAAAATCGCGAGTACTGATGGCAAAGTGGAATTACCCGTATCTTCCAAACTTGACTGAATGGTATTAATCAATATGGACCCCAAACCAAATTTCAAATACCCAATGCCAAACTGAATCTCTACCATAGTATTAAATATGTGCCGACTTTTCTTCACAAATTTGGCCCGACCTTGCCAAGTGTATAACTAGGACCTCATCCACCCTCCAATACAATATGAACACCCTTTCAAATCCTCAAGAATCCACTTTCTCCAGAGAACGTATACCCTTTTGAATCAAGAGTACTCAACGAAATGAAATCCTTCTTCAAGTCTGGTATGTATCGAACGTGATTAAGTGTTCTGCATGTTCCATCCATCGCTTCAAATTTCAACTTGACTCTACCAATACCAGCTGCCCGATAAGGTTCGTTGTCACCCATGACAACGACACCTTACGTCACTGTTTCATATGTTTCAAACAAATCCCGATTAGAACACATATAGAACGCACAAGCTGTATCCAAAATTCACTCCTCATCGATTTGGATTCCATGTTAAAAATTGTCAAAACATCTCCATCACTCAAATAGTTTTTGACATGTTGGTCTCATCTGAAATATTTGATTGCTTCCTATGATTTGTATTCTGCAATTTATCACAATCACTCTTAATGTGTCCTTTTTTTTTGTAATAATAACAAACCCGATTACTGAGATTTGAGCTCGACTTACCCCTTTATTCTATCACCACGAACAACAAATCATTTTCCATTTATGACATCAGATCCAACTAGATGCTTCATCTTCTCTTTTGAAAATAAGACATCATACGCATCTTCAATGATGAGAATATCACGACTATACAAGATCATGTCTCTAAACAAAGCAGGCAGCGAACACAAAATGATTAAAGTTAAATCTTCTTCATTATACTTTACCTCTAAATCTCCAAATCAACGACGATCTCCTTGATCACAGCCAGATAATCTTCCAAAGATTCACCTCTACCATGCGATGAGAATAAACATCTACTTCATATGCAATTTGCTTATCAGACTTTTAGTCGTGCACAACTATTCCAACTTCAACCACAACACAATTGTCGTTTTCTTCTTCAAAACGTCCTAAAGAATATTGTTAGAGAGATGAAGATAGATATGTGAAAGTGTCTTCCGATTCTTCCGTTGTTTTTCCTCCGTCGTCCAAGTTGTGGACATTTTTTCAAATTCCAACAACGCATCATCCAAGTCCATTTGCGTGAGTTCAACCCTCACCTTTACTTGACACAACAAGAATCATATATTGCGATCCAAAAGCGAAATTTCATATTTCATGGCTGCCATCAATAACAAAAAACTTGGACAAATCGCAACCAATAGCTCCGATATCACTTGTTGGGAAATAATACTGATTGATTTAATATATATGACATGATATGAAGTATATGATTCTATATTTCAATATTACAAAACTTTTGAAAAGAGTTTAGTATTTATAGGAGTGCATGCCAAACCCTAGAAATATCAAAAAGATGGAAACAAAATCAAAAAAATCACGTGGAATAAAGGAAAAAATATTTTTCCAATAAAAACAAGTGGAAAGAAGAAAAAATATTTTCTCAAAAATCCAACCTGATTTGGGTCAAAAAAACTCAACAAATGTATAAGGCTTGATCGAATGAACTTGGAAACCAGTGACCAAATTTTTTGCTTTGATGCGAAACTTGTCAATGCAAACTTAAGGGCAGAGAAGCCAATGGCCTATGCTTCCTTTAGCATGCTTGCAATAGCCTTAAGATTGTTGTCTTCGTTAAAAACACTGTAGAACGAATGAAATAGAAACAGAAAGAATATGTTACGCATCCAATGTCTTGTCACAAATGGAAACTCAATAAATATTATTGCGGATCTTGGTGACATGATGGACTACTTTTCTGGAAGCAATTGGGATTTACTATGTGTACCCGGTGTACAATCCTCCTCTCAATAAGGGGATCCACAATTTTTTTATTGGTCGTGGGGGCCCATCTATTGTGAGGGGGTGTGTACAAATAGTAAAACACTGATTTTATAATATTAACCGTTAAACTTGTGAAGAACAAACAAAATCGTGACAACTTGGCACTATCATATTATTACACCTGGCTGTTGCATTATCGTATTGTCGCCACTGATTGAACAAACTTATTGCTCTTCAGTATGTTCACATAATAACATTTTCCATTTCACAGTTCTAGTCATCCACATGATAAAGTTACTTGTAATTGCTTGTTGTGCTTAGAGATGGATTAGATCCAGAATAAAACTGTTGCACAGAATATGGTTTGCTTGGTTGATAGAAAAGGTGAAAGTTCAATCCATAAAAGTAAATTACTAAATTATGGTTTGCTTGGTTGAGATAAGATCTTGAAAGTAACAGATCAGTAAATAATGAGACAGAGAGATAGACAAACAAATATAAGTTTGAAAGTGTCGATTGTATTATATCTATCTTTACAATGATTTACAAAATTATGAGCGTGGTCACAGAAGACTAATGGTTGAGGACATTAAGAAGAGAAACTCTAGTTTTAACTAGACTCCTAAAGAAGGCTTCCAAGTTCTCTTCAAGTTCCTGAAAGATCATTTCTGATTCTTTTAACTGCATCATGACACTTTGCACAGATAATGTGTCCATGTCTTTTCTCAACTTGTTGATGTTCAAGGCATACAATTCTTCTTCTGTTTGAAAATGTACACAGCTTGACCGACTGAACTTGGAAACCAGTGACCAAGCCTTTTGCTTTGATGCAAAAATTGTCAATGCTGACTTGAGGACAGAGAAGCCAAAGGCCTGTGCTTCTTTTAGCATGCTTGCAAGATTGCTGTCTTTGCTTAAGAACGCTGGAGAACATTGGTCGAAAGTCTTCAGATTTTTTATGCACTTTTTAACCATTTTCTCGATTTTTTTCCTTGAATTCACATATGTATCAATGCCTCTATTTCTTCTCAAAGATGATTCGAGTTCTTCAACAGATTCCTTCATCAATAATATAACATCTCGAGCAATTCCACATATGTCGACAAGCTCCAGAGATCCATCAATCAACTCATTGGCTTGATCCAGGAGGGTTTGCTGGACAGATGGAAGCTGAATCAAATTATTAATAACTTCATGTAGATCTCTGAGGCTGGCCATTTGTGTGCATATAGAAGTAGCTGAAAAGGATGCTTCTTCTGAGGACCTTAACCTACAAATATGGTCTTCAACATTGGCTATTTCTGGATGAGATTTAGATGGAAAACTGTTTGATCTAACATGGAAAGCCATCTTTTTTTAATGAAATGAATGGTTTTTAAGACTTTTCAAAATTGAGTTTTGAGGAAAGATGTTTAAGACCTGCCTTTAGCACCAACTATATATAGAGAGATGAATGAAAGGAAACAGAAAGAATATGTTGCACATACCATGTCTCATCACCTCTGGAAGCTGAAATAAATATTTTTGCACACGAATTTCATGCTCCAAGAATCTGAGACAGAAAGGGGACAAGCTTTGGATATTTTGTTGTGAACACATAATGCCAGCATTTGAAGCAGAAAAATTGGATCTCAGTGACGTGATACACTACTTGTCTTGAAGCACAAGGAATCTTGACAGAAATGAAGTTGATTTAATATTATTTGAATGCACGAAAACACGTATTAATTACAACAAACAGGATCATTTAATCATCCAAATTGAGTAAAAATATTATAATTCCAGTAAACTGCTAGTGGAAAACTATCTTAGCCCCTGTTAGTCAATGATAATTAGAAGAAACAGAACCTTGACAGCTTAACACTAGATATTATTGCTCCTTGACTTCCTTTATCATATTGCCATCTTTGAAAATAATCCAGCACATTGTTTCTGATAATAATTTCAGTTGATAATTTTTCCAACGTACTGTTTAACTTATTCATATGTTTAAATTAATTGTCACTAAAGGCTAATTGCTGAAGACAGTAAGAAGAGAAACTCTAGTTTTAACTATAAACTCCTAAAGAAGTCTTCTAAGCTCTCTTCAAGTTATTGGATGGCCATTTCTGATGCATTCAACTGCTTCATGACATTTTGCACAGATACTGTGTCCATGTCTTTTCGAAATTTGTTGATCTTCAAAGCAAACAATTCATGAGTATATCTGTCTTCTTCGGTTTGAGAAAGCATGCGGCTTAATTGGGTGAACTTGGAAACCAGGGACCAAGTTTTGTGTTTTGAAGCAAAAAGGGTCAATGCTAACTTAAGGACAGAAAAGCCAATGACCTGCCATTCTTTTAGCAAGTTTGCATTGGCCTTATAATTATTGTCTTTGTTTAAGAACGCAGTAGAAAATTGGTCGAAACTCTTCAAATTTTTTATGCACTTTTTAACCATTTTGTCAATCTTTTTCCGTGAAGTCGTAACTCGTATATGCATCAATGCCCCTATCTCTCCTCCGAAGTTCTTGAACAGATTCCTTCTTCAATACTACAACATCTCGAACAGTTCTACACATGTCAACGAGCTTGAGAGATCCATCAAGCAACCCACTGGCCTTATTTTCTCTGAGGGATTGCTGGACAGATGGAAGCTGAATCAAATTATCAATATCTTCGTGCCAATTTCTGAGACTTGCCAAGTTTGTGCATATGGAAGAAGCCGATACAGAAGCTTCTTTGGAGGACTTTAGCCTGGAAATATGATCTTCGACATTAGCAATTACTGGATGAGATTTAGATGGCAAACTGTTTGATCTAACATGGAAAGCCCTCTTAATTCTGAAACTTTGTTGAATCTGCTATATTTTTTCAAACTTTGACAATAAGGTTAAGTTGGAACAGCTATATATAACAGACGAATAGAAAGGGGCTGAAAACATAATTTCCACCGGATACGTTGTCACCATGGTCAAGGACAGGAAGGAGAACAAAAATTTATGAAATTAATGAGCTAATCTCACAAATAACATATTAACATGAAGAATATTATTGGGTTATTAATAAAGCAAGAGTTACTAATTTCAAAACTAATAAATGTTCTAGGAAATTTTGTGTTTACACTATTCACTTCGTATACTAATTACCTCAATTAGTTGTTATATATACCTTTTGGTTCATGTATGAGCGTACAAGCCATACACAAGATGAGGTTCTATGCAAGGTTTCGTGAGGAAGTACTTTAAGAAGATGAGACGAAAAAGGAATAATAGTAACTCACAACTTGTGTGGGGTATATTGGAATCTAGATATTTTACGATATTGTGAGTTGGTTCCATTTTTGAAAGAATTGAGGATTTAAATCGTATTTACTACAAAATTAGAGCAAATCGGATGAGATGGAGAAGATCAACTCAATAGAACGTTATAATAGTTGTTGGTTTCGTTAAGCAAAAAAATTGTGATAATTGTAGCCGAACAAATTTTTTTTTCTTTTTGACACTTATTTAGAAAACGTCTAGAAGACAATTATCCAAATTGTTTCTCGCGAAATAATGAAGTTTCAAAATATTAACTGTCACACCATAAATTTCAAAATTTTCTAACTTTAATACTAAAGTCCACACATGACATAAATAATCACACATGGACTTGGAGGACTATTGTTATGACTCGTAAATAGAAGTGCCACGTGGCATCGTATCTGGACAGTGGGACCAGCCCAATTAAACCAGGACGCAGTTTGCTATCCTCTGATGTGTCAACTGAGGCCCATTATCCGAGGCCATTGATTGTTAGCCGAGGCCCTGCCACTTTCGAGACTATATTATTCGAGGCCCATGTACATCCGAGGCACCTTCCTAGATCTGAGGCCCAAGTAACTCCAAGGCTCCTCAGTTAATGATGGTCCACGTGCGAAGATTGAACTCATAATGAAGATCTTATTCGGATGATTGATGTGACATCTGTAAAAAGTGTATTTGTGTTTTGTCTTGTCAATGTAAGAACATTAAATGCTTTGAGTAGATGGAAAGTCAATGTGATGGCTATGAATTGACAGGTCGGCCAAGGAGATGAGGCCACGTGTAATTTGATATAAATGTCACCATTTCATTTGTATTACTATAAATATCACATCCATGTAATATGCAAAGGCTAATCAAATTCCACACACTTGGAGCAATAATATTCTCATTCTTGCATCTTTACTACAATACAGTTACAAATCTTGTTCTTGTCAATTTGTTTCTTATACAATTGTGTCCTATAAATCTCGTCGGAACCCGAACAAAAACGTCTCATGTCGTTGAGCTCCTCCCATTTTCAAACTCTAGAGATATCCTGACTGTCGATCGCCATTAACGTGTTGGATTTAGCTTACGTATACACGAGTGGCCCCGACATCTGTTGGCAACATTTTTTGAAGTCAACATTAACCATTTAAAATTTTGTTTCAAATACAAAAAAGTTAAAAAGAAAATTAAAGAGGAACTAAAGAAGTATATCAATAGAATAAACTCTATCAATTTCCATCATGGTTTAGTTTTTTTTTTCTTTTGGGACAATTTCTTAAATGGCTTGGCATTTATTTTAAAAATTTGAAATGATGTGTGTATAATATTCATCTCAAAGGTTGATAAAAAAATTATTATTTTCATCATCAACTTGCAATCCATATATATATTTTATTTTTTATTTTTTATTTTTTATTTTTTTTACGTAGGAACCCGCAGCCGCTACCCTCTAATGGAGGCCCAACCACTGTGAGTACGCATTGGGTAAACCCCGCTCCATGTGCAGTGATCCGCAAACCATATAGGAGAGGTAAATCGTACTAGGCAAGCTCGATGCGACGGGCTCGATCGAGGAAGTGTTGGTGGAGAATTCGAACTCATGACATTCGATCTCCACGTTTACCTGCTCCACCAACTCGACCACCCCCGAAGGAGTCATTTTTCTTATATTTTTATTCACACGCGTGTCTTGCACTTCAAGGTAACAGGACCCCACATGGCTGGCAAAAGATACTTCCGATCGTTCTACCTCTACACATTGTAGCTAGCACCAGTCCTCTTATCCACCAACACCTTTCCCGGGTACCCGCAAAATGCACCCGACCCAAATATTCCAATGCAAGACGTAACTACTTCTAATGACGCGCTAGGCGGACCCTGGAAATAACCACCGTCAAACGGATTCGTGACGGTGCCCGCCAAAATGGTGGCGAGGTTGATAACCATCCCGTCAAATTCGACGTCTCCGTTAGGCACTACCAAAGGCGGCGTTTCTAGCCTTACAATCGGCTTTTGAAACGGCCAAGCACATTGACCCGAGCATTGAAATGCCGAGTTTCCATCCCATGCGTAGGCGTACTTTTTCCCGCTCTTGCCAAGTATGTATCCGTGGCTCCCGCACCTATTCATGCAAAAGTCCTCCATCGCCACGTCGGATGCCGTCAAGACGACGTTAACTCTATTAACATGGCCACTAGCTTTAGAAGCCAGGGCTACAATTTGAGCATCTTTTAAAGATTTTCCAAGAGAGTAACTTTGATCAAAGACTTGATTTCCTACGTTGATAATAGATAAACCGCCCTTGTATTTCGCGGTGATGCTCCACCATGACGCGATGGAGAGTGGTGGTGAGTCGTGGTAGTGTTTAGGGCTGAGGAATTCGAAAAACTTAACAATTATGGACCTCTGCGTGGAGGTGAATTTTCCATACCAAATTAGATTAACATAGCCATTGCCTTTGAGGAGCGTGCCTTCGTGGTGCTTGAGAACAAGGGTTCTTTCTTAACAAGAGCAAGAATTCTAGGGGTAGCTGAAGAAAACTTTGGCAGAATTGTAGAAATTACAAGCAAGAAGAGAAGAATTTTGCTATAAAGATTATTAGAAGCCATTGGAGGGAAAGTTTTGATGTTGAATTGTATGGTTGGATAGACTATATATACTCTATGTATGGTGTTGGCAAGGGTGTTGACAGCTGGGAATGGAAATTGTGATGGCCATGTTGCACTTTGGAAGACAGACTCTCAGGTTTGACATATATGAGGTTTTGAAAGTTCAAACTAAAATGGTGGGCTAGTGGTATTCAATGGTAGCAAGTTGGTATGGAAACATTACTAATGATACAAGAATCTACTTCAACCTCTTTAGATATGATTATATCAGTATTTAATAAACGTAAAGTGTAATTAATCGTGGAGGCGAAGTTTCAAACTTAACGTTACAAGAATCTACTTCAACCTCTTTAGATATGATTATACCAGTATTTAATAAATGTAAAGTGTGATTAATCGTGGAGACGAAGTTTCAAGTTTTACAAGCTTAAACGATGCCTAGGAGTGAAAAAACATTTTTCTTATTTTTAATATTATTTTAAATTTGTAATCATTTTAAAAATTCTATAATAATAAAAATATCAAACATCTAAAATAATAAAATACTATATTTGCTTAATCAATTATATAATTTTCAAGTTTTTGAAATGTAAAAATTAGACTATTTTTCATATTTCAATTAGATAAGTCCTACTTAATATATAAATTTATAGGAACTTCATAATGTTTTCGAAATTTTCAACAAAATAATGAGTCTCAATATCGTAATTATATATACAGATAGCACCATAGTTTAATCTTATCTACCTCTTTATCGAATAAAGTCATATTTAACTTTTGTACAGATGAAGTCTTTTAAAAACTCGAAATTGAAATTGAAATGAATTGTTTTTAAAAATATATATAAAAACTAATATACTAAAGTCAAATAAAAGATTTTAAATAAATAAATAATTTAATACAGCGCGCCTATGGGAGAAGAAAGAAAAAATTCAACCATTTAGGAATTGGGGGGGAAAAAAAAGCCTAGGTGCAAAGCGAGACATTTTGCTGTATCTTTGAGCCTAGACACCGTCTAGACGAACTTTTTAGAACACTAGATTATACATAATATAAATATCTCACCTAGAGGAGCCATTGAAACTAATTATAGAAGAAGGGAAAAAATCGATCACAATAAAATTACCTTCCGTGGATATCCGTTTGATATTCAAAAATTGGTCAGTAACAGTCGAGCAAGTGATGAGCTATGTTGTATTGAATAAGATTAAATTGCATAAAAGAAAACAATTGTAGGGCCTATTTGGCAGGTTTTTGCTTCTTGAGAAAGTTACCTAAATTGGAGTTTGAATACTAATTTTTGAAAAAGTTTTCTCATACGGAAGAGTTTTTGAGGAAGTCACATTTGGCTAACTTCCCTAAAAATTCTTTTAATTAGAAGAAGCGCTTTTATAAAATTAATCAAACGAGTCAAAAGGCAAATTTTGAATCTCGAAAATTCTTTCTGACTTTTCAAAAGTCACGTCAAACGGTCCGTAGTGTTTGTTATTTCCTTGTAATCCAGCCAACATGTTTTCTCAACTAATCCATCATCTATGAGTCCAAAAGTCTCTTAAACTTGTTTCTCTCTATTATGAAACATATCAATTGTGTTGATCGTGTTGAAATAGATGTAAATTGCGTACTCAAGTATTCAAGGTACATTGATGCGTGAAGGCATGATGCAACATGGGAAGGTGTATTCAGGGAATAGAGAACTAAGGCTAGTTGTGATAGAATTGTTAGACGGTTAAAGGCATTCATGAACAAGGTACCAAGTCCAAATTCTCCTGACTTGATCCTTGACGAATTTTAAATGCAAGAAAAACAGAGAAAGCAAGGGTATTAAATTACAAATGGAAGTATAAATATAAAATTAGGTGAGTGTATAATGTTATTAATAATAAACGAATAAGTACAAAATTAGGAGGGGACATACAATTCGACCTCTAACTAATGAAAAGTAAAGTGGTTTTTTATTCCATCAGAAAAATTGAGAGCTAGAGAATAGAAATTTTGTATCTCGTGTGATGTCGTCATCATACATTAAGCATGAAATATTTAGTTGCGTCATAGTGTTGACCCCAAAAAATGATCCCGTGACATGGCCAACAGAAAACTAGTAAATAACGTCTTTGTAAATCGAATTGTAATATGCTCGAGTCAAACAACTAGTTATATTAATGAATCAATAAAGGGAATTATCCACCACATTTAATAGGTTGCTGTTATAATTGTTTTGTGCATAAAAGGGGGTCGGTCGTTGAGTGTAGTAGGGAAAATCAAGGTTTTCTTTGGATATGTAAACTTGCATTACCCTTTAATGTGTAGGGCATGGGTCTGTTCGATGGTATTAGATCTAACGGCTCTTGTTGGTATCAATCATTCAATCAATCAATTAGCCATTAATGCTGGGATCTCCATATCTCTACTGACATGGTGGAGATTTGACTACGTAGGTATGCAGAGGTAGCGCTGACAGTGTGTTGTCACGTCAATCATTTCATAAGGTGTATGGTTGGTTAGGTAGCCACCTATGGTAACCTTTGCAAAAAGGGGTCGGACGAGTGGCCATTGAGCTGAGTTCACCTCGGTATGTATAGAACCGGGTCGTCACACCCTTATGACATGTGAGCTTTGATAGTTTGCCATGTGGTGCATTTATTTTATGATTGTTTATATGAATAACAGTCACATTTATCACTAGTTTACTCAAAATGTTCTAATGTGCGTCCTTCATCTAGTCTTAGAGTGTTTTTCTTTTTTGTAATTTGAAATCACCAATAGATTCTACTAAACTTACAAGACAGTAAATAAATAATAATTACATTATAGATTCAAGTTTCAATTTACTTGTGTGAGATTGAGAGGGTTCAAGGGCTCCACAGATAATTTCTTCTAAAAAATTCATACATTAAAATTGCTTATTTATGAATATTTTGGAACCAACTTTGCATGTATGCGCACATAGACATAGAGCATGTTTGGTAGGAATTAAAATCGGATTAAAATTGAAAAATTGGTCGTTATTGTTGACTTTTATTAGACGAGTGGGACCCAATAACGACTATATTTTCAATTTTAATTGGAACCGAACACACCCTTAATATGATATATTTTTATTTAATTTTATA
>CAIGRQ010008919.1:0-10782 GCA_903798375.1 Fraxinus sp. D2006-0159
TTTCCCTGCATCGAAACTGAACAAGATAACTGGAATGAATTAAGAGGCTTGAAACACATATGGAATACTCATTCTTAAAAGCGATATTTGTTCACTCTCGATTAGAGATTGCTATCAACTCTCCGACAAATAGCTTTTACAGATATAATAAGCCTTACAATGAGTATGCACAAGTAAAAGTGAAAACTCATTAAAGCAACAAGAACACTTCAAAAGTAAAATACGGTTTTTTATTGGTATTTTAATTTTGTTCTGGCTATCGTTTAGCTTTTATGATGCTGTATGTATCATTACCAATATTAAATGTTTTTCGATGAAGTAAAGATCTTCCTTCTTTTTAGTGTATTCTATGATCAATAATGTGTCTGTTTATTAATCTTGCGGAATAGATTGGTTGGTTGCTATGTTTGTATTATGGGGTATGAATGAGACTAATGCTACGGCAATCAACAATTTTAAGTCGCTATAAACTGATAACATAGATTTTTAACCACAGAAAGAATGTGCCTCGTGGGACAAAATTTGCCTACTTCTTCAGGTGACTTTATTATCCAATCTTTCCTTGGTTCATTCCGAAAGAAATAGACAATTCAATCTTCCTCTAAGTACGTTTGGCAAAAAGGCTATTTCCCTTAAAATCTCATCATTTGCTTGGAGGTGTCATAATTGAATCCCAGTTGAGCACAATCTCAAGAGTGAAGTAGGATTGCAACTTGCTTCAAGATGTCTTGAGAAGCAGAAGAGACTTTGGAGCATCTTACTGAATGGTAAAGTTGCTGGTTGTTGAGAAACTTGGCATTCCAGTTATGATTCAGCCCTGGAGATTTGCGCGAACCTCATTTGGACGTGTTTTCTATCATTTCTACACTCATTTTTTCGTATCTTTGGCTTGAACGGAATTTATCTAAGCATCATGGGAAGAAGACGAGCTTAATTAATTGATATGCTGTTGGTTTGATTAAATCAGTCAAGAAACCCTTCCTCATCAAGATTTCTGTTGTTAATTGGTGCAAACCTGAACAAGGGGTGGTTAAGTTGAACTGTGATGGGTGTCTCAAGGCCAATAAGATGGCTGGTGGTGGAGTTATTAGAACTTCTTCTGGTGATGTTTTTCTTGGTTTTTATGAGTTTTATGGTGAATGCTCTATTCTAGAAGCCGAACTGAAAGCTACACATAATGGGATTAAGTTATTGTAAAGTTTGAGTGGAATCAGATTCTAAGGCTGCTGTGATGCTTATTCTACAAGAGGACAAAGGTCCTTGGAGTGTGCAGCACATGCTTGAAAAGTTTAGACAATTGCAGCAGTATTGAAGGCTTGGAGGTAAAAATTATCCATATTTGGTTCTCCTTGAAGAGTTTAGAGGGGAAGGTAAAGGTGCTTTAAGGCTTAACAAGTTAAGACTGCCCGACATGCGATTTATAGATTAGAAAGATGACTATTTGTTCAGCCAACGAGCTTCATGTCCCTTCCCCACGAGTGTTAAGTGGTGTCAGCAAGATTGGAAGTAGAGTAGTTTTTCTCGACCTTCTCTATCCTGGCTCAGGATGACGATGGGGGCATGCTTAACACATGCAAGTCGGATGGGAAGCAGTCCAATATCAGAATCATACATAGAGGAAGAATGGATTTATATGGCATTGGAATTGATAGGTTGCCGCTAGAACTTGAAGGTGAGCTATGAAAGAAGGTATGTAACCAGCAGCAGCTGGAATGCAAAGTTGCAAATATGAAATAAATGAATATATCCCCAAATTTGATGACAATTTGCATGATCAGCATCAAGATTGCAGTGAACGGATGTTATATACTAATTAACTATACAATTTTGATACATCGAAAAGCTCATGAATAAACTATTGAAATATTTTTTTTTAGGTGAACGAGTTGAAATGTGTCGTTCCTATTTGATTGTCTCACCAATAAAATAACATGATCTAGGCTTGTGAAGTGGAATCCAGTCCCAAAATTCGTTTGTCTCCCAATTCTGAAGTGATGATGAGATGGATAAAATTGATGGCATGAATTTTTGTTTCCACTAAATCCACTATAAATAAACATTTGTGACTTGGTAGTTGAGAATTTGTTTGTCGTTTCAAATCACACTATTGAGTAAAGAGTTGAATGGATGGAAACATTGGGCTCTAGTCAATACGAAGTTACGAACTTGGGATTTTCCTATTTATTTAGATGATATTTTATCCATTTATCTTATTTTTATTTTAGCATTTTAGTGCATTTGACAGTGAAACCTAGAAAACGATAGTCATAACTGATGATAAATTGCATTACTATTATAGTATCGCCATGCTTATCTTCATTTTTACTAACTTTTAGTTTACATAAATACTGAATGAAAGACAACTTACAGACATGTAGAATGTAGATAATAAATTCATTTAGGCCCCGTTTGATGAGCGACATTTACTAAGTTTTGCACTGTTTGACACCCACATGCCTACTTTCTAGCTTTTGGAAGAAAAAGATTTTTTGTTGTTTTGGTTGGTTTTGATTTTTCAGCTTTTTTTTTTCAATTGGAAAAAATTCTAGACACAATGTTAAAAAAACTTATCACTTTTATTGACAATTTTCATGCAAAACAAAGTCAAACGAATGATATTCAGTAAGGATTTTTTTTTTTTTTTGCAATTGGAACAAATGCTAAATCCAATGGTAAAAAAAAAATATCACTTTGATAGACAATTTCATGAAAAACAAAACCAAATGGAAACAAAACATTTAACATTTTTCAGGTGAAAAATTATACCAATCAAATACAATTAATTACAATTTTCAGTAAAATAAATTTTAGACAATTCAATTCCCAATAAAATATTTTCTTTCCACCCAAATTTCACATTTGCAATCATACGAATCCTTGCAGTAAGAGTTAACATGCCCGACAACAAGCTAAAACTTTACACAACTGGGAAACAGCCTAATTCTGTATTATTTTGGATTTATATATTTGGCTTAATATCACAATTTTGAGTACACTCTTCCTCAACTTTTTACTTTCAATCACTTGGAGAGTATAAATGGTCAAATATTGCGGCTTTGTCAATATTAATTAGTTTTACTTTTTAGTATGTATATGTATTATTATTGAGAAGGAAAGAAGAAAATACGTGGAGTGTCCATCCTCGATCGTCCTGTTTTACCAAATTAAAACCTAATAGTTGATTGTTAAAGAAAGAAATAACATTTTTCTTAAAACTAGGCCCATGTATGGTTAAAAATTAAAACGAAAAAAAAAAAAAACTTTCGATTTACGTATAATATTATTTTATTAGAGATTGTATAGTTGAAAATAAGTTTTGAAGAAATAAATTTTGAAAAATATGGGGCTCAAAAAACAATATATTGTGTTTTTGAATATTTAATTTTTTAAAAAAAGAATAGGGTTGAACTCTGTAACCTGTTTCGTTGTGTGATTATCAATCTCAACCTATTTAAGTTTAAAATTACGGCCGCGTTTGGTACGTATTTTTTAAAAATACATTCTTTCAAAATTCATTTTCGATTACACATTTTTCAATAAAATAATATTTTTCATCACATCAATATTTTTTTCCTTACTTTTAACCACACTTCTCATCGTATCACTATTTAAAATACATTATTTCCTCAATAATATCCATCAAACATACATATCTTCATGTGACTGTCTGAAACCTTCAATTTGGTAGATAAAACGCACGGGACCTTCACGTGATTAAAGTTGAAATGTAGAACTTAACATTTTTCCCTACTTCAATTGAAAGTCAAGTGCAATTTTAACTGAGAATAGTTTCAATCACTTACTTGCAAGGAACCTAAATTCAAAGGTAATTTAAAATGATAAAAACCATTGCCACACCATGTGAAATTACCCTCCCTCATTTCCCTAAAAATGTTATTTGATACATTCTAAAACTTAGCTCACGTTTGAGCCATGGGCGGACCCACACATGGGCCTACAGGGGTACATGTCCCTGTAGATTTTGAGTTTTTTAATTTTTTTTATTAAAAAATAAAAAAAAATTAAAATCAAGACAAAAGTCCAGCTCAACCCTGTAACCGTAAGTCCCTATCCCTCATCTCTTATAGTTTTCTCTCCCTTCTCCCATCCAGCATTCCATAATCCTGTTTCTCTTCTTCTCCCTCCCAAAACAGTTAGATTGTGTCCCCCTAATTTGAAAAGTCTGCGTCCGCCCCTTATTTGAGCCCCACGCTAAAAATTCATTTTCAATTGTACATTATCTCAATAAAATAAATCTGCATGTAAATTTAAAATATTTTTTTACTTTTTAATCATGCAATTTCAAAAATTTACTACTGCAAAATCTAATGTCACATGACATAGGGTCAAACATGGGCTTAATTGCTTGGAGCAAACTTCTTATTGGCATTTCCTTAATGAGGAATAATAATAAGTCAATGTTTGGTTCGGATTAAAATTTGATTTTAATCCAAATTAAAGTAATTTTAATTCAAATTAAAGTCAAATAATTAATATTAATCATATTTTTCATGGATCTCAAAAATTTCAACCACACATTTCAAAAATTTCTATCACAATCTATTAAAAATTTAATTTTAATCCCTACCAATTACCCTTTTAAGTAATTAATGCAGGTTATTCTCCCGCCTGTTTACTCGTTAGAGCTTGGAAAAGGTCATGGAAGAAGCGGGTTTTCCGGGGGTAGTCCTTTGGTGAAGTGAAAACTGTCAGACCGTCATAACCAGGAATTACAAATAAAATAAATATCGAAAAAAAATGGAATTTTTTACTGTTGTAGATGATAAGCTCTTCTAACTGTTATTATAAAGTTTTGATTTGAAAGCAAATAGTATTCCATTTACTGTGGTGTTGCACCACCCTAACCAAGCACCGCCTCCTCAATTTACATTTCCGTACGTAATATACCTTTTTTTAAGGGATTCTCGGCTTACTTTAAACAGTGTTGAATTTTCTGTGTACTATAAAGAATAGTATTCCATTTCCAATCACTCACTGTGGTGTTCCACCGCCACGACCAGGTGCCACCCTCTATCGCCGCCGTACGTAATTTGCCGTGTTTTAAGTCTTTTTTTATGGAGGGTGATGGATTTTCTCTTTTCTGTGATACTTTTGTTTTTCTTTTCTTTTCTTTTATTTACTTTAATTTGGCTTCTTGTAATTATATACAGTTGGCATTTGCTTTTCTGATATGTATTTACTGCTTGCTGTGTTGTAAATTTTGGAAAACTCACACACTGTTGTACATTTTGTACGTTTATACAGAAACCCTTCTCTCAAAATAATCCAAAATTGTTGCAAGGTGCTAAAAAGAAAAAGGTTGAAAACCCCAACAATTATAGTACACTTGAGCACTGAGCCATGAACTCACCTAGAACAAGAAGAAGAACAGGAGTAATACCTGTAAAAAACGCCCAAATTTAGCAACAAAAGAGTGAAAATTCAGCAAAAAAAAAGTCCCAATAGGTACAAGATTTGAGAAAGTTCACAAGATTTCCAAATTTCCCGTTTTTGACCCAGAGATAGAAAGGACGAGGTGACTATTGTTAAAACTGAGCGGCCTGTTTTTGTCATGATGAGAAGAGAAGTATCTGAAGGAGGAAACAGTAGGTGCCAAGACTGTGGAAATCAAGCTAAGAAAGATTGTGAATATGTGAGGTGTAGAACTTGTTGCAGAAGCCGAGGTTTTCAGTGCCCAACTCACGTTAGAAGCACTTGGGTTCCTGTATCAAGAAGGCAGCCTAGGCATATTGTTCAACAACAGCAACTCCTTGGACAAAACCCTAAAAGATACAGAGAGAATCCAGCGTTAGGTACTGTATATTTCACACTGTACACAGATTTACAGATCCACAAACACAACACATGTAAGTTTGAACAATTGAACTACATAGTCAAAAGTGTGTAGTTCACGAACCCTAGAGCCTGCAGTTTTCTACAGTGTGCTATAAAGCCATTATCAGTATTCTAGATGTACTTAAAACAACCCAAAAATCTTAATTTCTGTATACTTTTGCCAATTTGTTACTAGCTTAACTTATATAGTCCAAAGTTTATTAATTTAATATGGGGTTTTCTTGGTTTGATAATTTTATGTGTTTTTATGTAAATCAAAACTTGAAGAAGGGAATTTTCCGGCCGAAGTGAGTTCTCCGGCGGTGTTTAGATGTGTTAGATTGAGCTCGACCGACAATGCCGAGGATCAATATGCATACCAAACATCAGTGAACATTGGAGGACATATATTCACCGGCATTCTTTATGACCAAGGCCCTGATGGAACTTATGTTGCCGGAGAAAGCTCTTCCGGTGGCTTGCAGCACCATAATTATATCGCCGGTGGAACTGGTATGGCTTCCCCGCCTTCTTTTCCTAGCCCATTTTTTACAACTGGTACTTCTCATCAGTTATTCCAATACCCAAAATCTTGAATAAATTCTCCCTCTAAGAAATTCTCTCTATCTCTCTCCATTTTTAGGCACATTAAAGTGAACTTCTTTGTTTAGAAACTCAATAACTACAAATATTTGACTAGGAAAAAGAGGGACAAGTTATAAGGAGAGGATAATGATCATTTGTTCCTGTTCTTTTATAATTTCAATGAAGAATAATTTGCTCTTGTCTGCGATTTGTCTTCTTGTCAAATTCTCTATATTTTTTCATTGCTAATTAAAAAATATAATTAAATTTTTGGATTGTTTATGAACTTGGAAGCTGCTTTTTCCCCCAGATTACCCGTTTCTTTGCCCGGTCGGCTTAAAAATTTCTTGCGAGCTTTCCTGGTATCTTCGTACTCGCATGATGACTCTGTGTGTGTCTTTTAATATATATATGTATAATGTTTGTGCATGTATGTGTGTAGTCTTACACTTTTCTAGATCAGCACAATATAATTATATGTGATGCCTACCAATTATTGTTCTTAAGATTTTATAAACTTAAGTTCCTTACGTTATTTCTAGTTTTCTTTTCTATTGATAATTTGATTAAGAACATTGATAGGTTAAAGAATAATATGTTATGCTTTTCTGAATGAAATAAGCATTCCTCTTATAGCCATGTTTCACATACTAGATTCGACATTACTTGATCGAACTAAGCTTATGTCTAGTACTTGATCTTCAATGTCATGGATCTAATATCTAAGTTAATTTATTTGCCTAAAACCTTGCTTAATGCACACATATTTTATAAATAATTTTATATATACATAACGGAATTAAATAATGATTTTCATACAGATGAGGTGTTAAAAAGAGGGGGGAATTTTTTTTCTTTTATTTGGTTAAAGAAATTCCGACTCAATCATTTCTCTCCACATCATGTGTATGTAAATCATTGTGTACATTTAGCACAACCGTATTTTTAATATTTACGTAACTAGGATACTAAACACAGTGACCTAAAAAAGGAAGATGCTAACACTTGAGATGATATTTAATTATACTTATTAGGCAAAAAGATCAATTATGTGGGCATCTTCGAGGAAACCCCATGATTTTTTAACCTTTTATGCTAAAGAGACATTCACACTAACCAAAGGAAAAGGTTGATACCCCCCACCCCACATATAATAAAAACACTAGCTAAGAATATATCCTTGGAACTGTGAAAGAATTAAAAAAGAAAATTCCCAGATGCAACTGGAGTCAAAAACCTCGAGAAATTCTTGATGACTTTCCGGTTTTGTCGAGTTTAAAGAACTCCTTTTATGGAAGGAGTAACAATTTAACTTTTGAGGGAATGGATCCATCCATCCATCCATTGGCAAAAGTAACTTGACATGGGGGGCAATGGCAATGGATCCATCCATTTTTGTTTTGACAAAAGTAACTTGACATGGGAGCAATGGCATAGCTTTATGACTAAACATATTATAATCTATATTTTCCAAAACCTAAGGGGCCAGGCGTGAAGGGCTTTCTGCAAAAGAATTATTCTTATAGTAATAAGCATGCATTTCAGTTTTTTTTATTGCTGATCTTTGGAGTCTCTGAGGAGATCATTGTAGAATGCTTTTTAAAGGTTTCAATGTATCTTTACACAAAGAGAATTGAGTACCCCTTGTACGGATTTTATGCATATCTTCACTCATAATAATCCTTGAGGCTTGTTTGGTTAAGCTTTAAAGTTACTTCTAACATGTACCATATATTATTTATTTGTTTCTAATTTTGACCATAGAAAAAGTATTTAACTTTGCCAAACGCGTTTTAGGTATTAAGATAGTAAAGTCTTTATTCTGTTTAGGGTTTTCTAGTTTTCCCTTTTACTTTGTAGTCTTTTCAGATTGATTAATGCATTGCACCTTTCTCCTTCTCTCTGAAGCTGTAATGATAGCAGAAACCTAACTTGAGTTCAAGTTGGCCTTCACATATTTATAAAAATCGTGCACGTGTTAGGACTTTGACTAAGAAAATGAGTTTGTATGATTTACGATAGTCACGAAGATTAATTTTAGTACTCTGAAGTGGCCTATTTGTAAAGATGCATTAAGCAGAAGCGACCTTCAGCAAAATCTGATCATTTTTAGCTTGGGAAACTGTATGCTTGTCGAATTTGTCTCGATTTGATGAGTTTATATTCTAGAATTCGACATGAATTCCATCATCCGGATTTTTTCTAAATTCTCATCAAGTATTCTAACATCCGGATTTGATAAGTTTATATTCTAGCTACTGACGACCTTTTTACTACGCTGTCTTCAATCTTTAAAATAGTTTTTATTCTATTTTTTGTTTCCTGTTTGTTATTTGCCTGAAAAGAATTGGGCCAAGTAATTTGCTTCTCACTCTTCTGCAATGTAATTCTCACGTTTCTCTTCTGATAAGTAAATTATGTATGAACATTTTCCATATGAAATATCCTTCAAAATATGAAGAGATTTCCCTTCGGGGTGAACGAGTTGGTAGAGCAGGTGAACGCGAGAATCCCCTGCCCAACACTTTCTCGGTCGAGCCCGTCGCACCGGGTTTGTCTAGTGCGGTTTATATCTTCTGTGTGTTTTGCGGGTGACTACACGTATATCGAGGTTTACCCAATGCGCACTCACGGGTAGTGGCTACGGGTTCCTACGTTAATAAAAAAAATTAAAGAGATTTTTTTTTTTTTTTTTTTTGGATATGTAACATCAGAATACTGTGACTAGGGATGTTTATTTTGATTGACAGTCCCCTGGGCAAGCATAGTGTAATGTAGTTTTACATTTTCTAAGGTTTTTTGTGATTACGATTAATTTTTGATAATCGAGCCGACTGAAGGAAATTAAGCACTCTCAAAATGTTGAATAGTTTTATTTCTTTTTAATAATTAATACTCTTGAGTTTTGTCTAGTGAAGGTTGGTAAAAACTCTTGGGGAAAGTTACATAGTTAGTCCTGAATTTACTGTTCAATAGTAAGTATATCTACAATTTTTTAAAAGGAGTTAGTCCCTCGACATTTCGTTATAGTTGCATATTCAATTTTTTGGAGTAATCTTCAATTTGATGCAATCAGATCACTCAATTTCGATTTATTCACAAATCCGATCACTCGTATTTAATTTGTTACAACCAAGTCTTCCAACATAGACTTGCTTCATTTTATGATCATTCTATTCCACCATCCCATCAACCTAATAAACTAACGTAATTTTGCTGATTTGGATGTTATAACTAACCAATGATGATTTGCTTATTAATATTATTACACAATGGTTCACACCAATTGGTTATAACTAATCGACGATTTGTTTATTCTTCACGGGGTGGGACGGGAATGATGATTTGTTTATTCTCCACCTACCCTACCCCGCCCTGCCCCATCTTGTGACTCTAGACGGGGCGGCGATTCCCACCCCGTCAACTCGTCGGGATGGATTTTTTTCTCCCTATTTGGATGCAACTCCACTTAAAGTTAAGTAATCTTTTAAACCATATTCGACAATGTTAATAAAAACATTTTCAACTTTATGAATTTAAATATTGTTACAAAACTTGGAGTCCATTGTGCCACATGTTAACCTAACGAAGATTCGGGTAGTTTCACCAACGAGTACTAGAGCGACAGATTAGTGACGACTGATGCAACTTTTTGAAGTCCTTCAATACCATGGTCCATCTTGTCTAACAATATATATTGGGCCGTTCACGGGCCCAACAGGTCCCTAGAAATAGTAACATGGCTAGTTTGTGCCATATTTATAATTTTTTTTTATTTATAAGGAAAATTATTCTTTTTAAAAAATAAAATTTGAATTTTTATATTTTGAATTCGAAAAATAGATAATGCAAGTATTGAATCTTAATGCGTTGACTTCTAGAAAATTCTATAAACTTCAGTTGACGACACAAAACTATTTTTCAAAGAGATTATTTTCATCGAAAAGGGATTCTTGTTTATTTCAATATCAGCTCGTCCATAACGGTCTTGTCCATTTTACTATTAGCGCTCAAATTCATAAAGGCATAATAAGGATGACTTGAACACAAAAGACTTGCAAGTATTGCAAATCTAAGAATGTAAATGACATAAACATAAAAATGCCCATTATGAATGGTGGAGCTTTCGATCAAGATCTTGTCTCTCCATTTGGGCTCTCGCTTGCATCGAGCCCTCTTAAAGAGCTCCATGATAGCCCTTTATTGGCCACGCTTTATTACCTATTGGTTTACAATAGATGTTAGTCAAAAGATTATCAAAAACTTCCGACTATGCAATCTTAGTTTGTCTTAGCCCCTGTTTGAGCGAGCCAACTTTTTTGAGAATGAGAATGAAAAATATAGCCGTTATTGAGGTCCACA